>JAUZST010079055.1:0-20805 GCA_034779995.1 Parotocinclus haroldoi | reverse complement strand
AAACACACACACAAACACACACACAAACACACACACACACACACACACACACACACACACACACACACACACACACAATGTACAAAGAGCTAGGCTTTAGTCCAAATGGTAAGTTGTTTGTAACTGTTTGACTTCAGTTTGCTTTGAGTAATTAAGATCATGTAACATAAGGTATAATTTATTGGGATATTGTTTATATGTACAGTACTGTGCAAAATTCTTAGGCGTCCCTTAAGAGTTGTTTTAGCAATGCTATAATGCGAGTGGTTCTGGCAAAAGTAGGCGGCTCTCTCCACACCAGACACCGAGCCACAGCCAGTTGAAGCCAAGAAATCATTACCCTTTCAAAAATGAGACCTTTTTCTTACCAAAAATCTCACTTTAAAAAAAAAACAGTTACTCGTCAGGCACAACCGATCACAGCTCAACACCTGCCCTGGTGAGTAAAGTGACAGTTAAGTGTCCCCTCGATTCATTTAATGAATTAAATAAGACAAACTTTGACTCCCCCAAAATCTGATTGATGTTCCAAATAAAAGGTTGCTTTTTATTAGTATTAATTAGGGGAAAAAAAGTCCAAGGATTATTAAAAGCACAGATAGTTGAGTCAGTTTGCTATTTGCTTTAAAAAAAACTTCCCATTTGGAGAAACGCTAAAAGCCGCCCCTCAAAATTTGCCTTTCAACTATCTAAATAGGGTGCAAGTTCTGCACGCTGAATGAATCGATTCCATCCAGCCAGTCCAATAATAATATTTTTGCGAGAAGAACCTGTTTTTGCCAGAGCCCATCACATACAAGAGATCCCAAATATCTTTCAATTGTGACTCCATAATACACTTTTTCACTGATCTTCATGCCAGTTTTTGTGAGCCTTAGCATATCTTAGCCCATCTTAGCATTCTCCCCTCCTGAAAACGTGGTTTCTTGGGTATATCCTGTCCTTCCAAAAACCCAATTCCTCATTAAGCTTCTGTAAAAGGGTCACGTTGGCATCCCTGCCAGATGCTGCTATTTCTCAAGTGTAAGGGGAGGTCACACCAAATACTTTCCCCTGTAGCCAATCACAGTATAATAGTTTGCCCATGTCACCGTCGGGAGCGAACCTACTGTGCTTCAGTTCCTCAGTGCCGGAACCGAGAAGTGCTGATCTAATCAGAATGTGAAAGCAGGAGTTAGGATACTAGTCCAGACTTGCTAAGATGATATTCAATTTAATCTGGCTCACAAAGGGATTTAAAAGAGCAAGTCAATTGTTCCAGTAAGTTGTAGCGCGCTCATCCAGTAACTCTATGAACAGTGATATAAGCAGAGCTCTACTACAACTGTTTAAATTCCCAAGGCTGTGTGTGTGTCCTGCTGATGTGGGGTTAAAAACCCAGATACTGCAGGTCAAACTCGTTTGTAATCATTTCTCCTCAGTGGAGGCATATCAGCAAGGGTTTTTCATTGTTCAAGCAAAACTCTAGCAGCAGTGCTGATGATGTTAGCGAGGTCATTAAGAAGAAAAGGCAGCTGCTGAACCGTTTTCTTTCTGATATAGTGATGCTTGGAAGTTTGCAAATCTACCTTTTCCTAGGTTGCAGCATCAGTTTGGGCTAAAGCACTTTCAGGATTTCACACGCGACCTAAAGGTGGATAACGAAACGCAAATTGAGACAAAATGGCATATATTAAAATATATGTTATTTTGGGTCGTACTTATGCACATGTATTCACAAATGAACATTCAAGCATTTCTGCAAACAAGGAAACAGGACTCTTACCACTGGTTCCAAAAACAGCCTGAATTAGTCAGAGATGGCATTGGTTATACAGTATATTGAGCTCAAATGTGTTTACCCTGTGTGCGCCTTACTTTGACTTGGACCAAATTAGCGGGCTTTTAGCTAACCATTAGGCTTGCTTTTGAGCTCATCGTTGGGCGTATTGATTGACCTCGAGACCTCTGTCACTAAGGAGCAGGATTTGACTTACTACACGTTGCTTTAAGGTTCCTAAAGACTGGGATTTGTTAGAGTTCATGCTAACGTGCTAACTTTTAGGGCCCCCTCTCGGTCTCTGACCAAGCATGACAGGTCTGAGATCGGTCATGAAGAAACACAAACCGCGTCTCAGTACGGAATTGAATGTGACAGGAGGAAGCCTGAGTTAAAGGCCAGACTGGGCAGGAGGGTTGACGGGTGCAGATATGTGAAGTAACGGCGGGGTGTTAGATAAGAACAGAGAGCGGAGATGACAGGGTGAAAGGGTGAGGCTGATGCTTGAGATTTCCCTCGTGTCTCTGGTTTCACACACATTAACGAATCGCTGCATCACGAGCTACACATAGAGGGACGAATTCTCTCCGTGCGATGTCAAAAAGTTGCACGTGCGACCACGCTACAGTTGACCTTTATCCAGCGTTCGAATCCATGGTGGATCGGCTCTTTTGGGATTTGCTCTGTGCGCTTAATCAGTGCAGATTACTTAAGCTCGACGCCTAATCAAGTGCTTGGACTTGGCATTCAAGGCTGGTCAGAAACGCTCTTGTGCATCTCAGCGTATAAATGGCAGCGACAAGCAGGACCTAAGCTGAAATGTGATTCGGAGCTTTTGCTCCTGCATTTCGTCAAATGGCTGTTTGGTTAAGCAGCAAGTCTGATGAGTAGCTCATATGTAGCGGGGTGTCTTAGCGCCGCATCAGCAACTTGGCTGTTCGATTTCCTTTGATTCAGTTTGCGGTCAAGATGCCAGGTCGACATTTAAGCCCAGCGTCTTTTACTGTGACTTTTCAAACATGGCCACTGCGCGACGAGGGAATGAAATTGGTCCTCACAACATCCTTCTGGTCTAACAAATAAGCATGGAGGATATTCTCAGTTTTAGTGACAATCTTTTCTTTGTTGGATGTTCGTTCTTCTACAAAGCTGCCCCACAAACAAACCGTAGCGCAAATTTGAGGATGTACGAACGATTTAGAAACGTGTGGTTTTTCCTCATTTCTTTTTGGTACAGTGTACAAATGAAAGCAGCTACCACCGTCTTTAAAAAACGATTCATACAGGATATGAACACTAATTACAGCGTCTGTGCCTCGAGACAGTGGCAAGGAAAAACTCTAGATGTGATGGTGGAAAACGTATTAGGCCAAAACTGTGAAAAAGTGCTAAACATTTTCTTAAGACTTGAAGTAAACTACGAGATACATTTATAGTAGTGGTTTCAACACAGGGAAGTTAAAATAGGAAAATAAAAAATAGGGACTGTGAACGATGCAGTCTGCAACATCAGATATTTTCAATAAATGTAATGTATGTAATGATGTAATGCATAACAGCCAAAAGAAGAAACAAAGATTCATATGTACATGTAGGTTATAATACAGGGTATAATTCTAAGATCAGAGCGGTGCAGATGACGTTTTAAGAAGTCCATATTTTGAAAAATTATTTATTGGCCGCCGATGTACCGTGCATCGCTACTTTTTATACTTAAAGCACAGACACAAATGTGTTCTTCAGACTTTTTCACTCCTCCTCACACGCTTTGCCACGCTCACACACGGGCCTGGGTTTGACTCGTGACCCTTTTGAGCTTCAGGCACAAGAGGAACTCCTTCACTCATATGATTAGTGACTCTACTACAGAAAGTGCTGTGTGTGAATACTGCTTTAGTGCCCCAGCGCACACAAGCAACAAGCGATTATTTTCGTGTCCTGCTCCAACAGAACCACACAGTTCCACACAGTGGCAACCCAGCAACCACACGCCGTCAAAAGGACGTTCAAATCGTATCCGGGTCACGTCGTTCAGTCCAGACTCACTACGCACAAAATGGGGTCACGGTCTGAAGGCTGGACGTCTGCAGATATCTTTTATTTCGTCTTGTTTATATTTGATAGTTTATTGTAGTGGGCTTTGCATGCGTTTTAAAAAGACGTTGAAAAACGTTGACTCTAGACTGTTTAGAAAAACGTCTCAAATGTCTTTTAAATGTTCAACACAGACGTGAAAATGATGGGTTTTTTTTAACCTGTGTTGTTGACATCATTTGAACGTTAGTATAACGTCGCAAAAAACAAAAAAAATCTGGTTTCTATGCGGACGTCTTTTGAACGTCTGGCAAAGACGTTATATTGACGTCTTTGGGACGTGTCTTTGCCCAGTGGCAACACCTGCCATGGTGAGGCTTCACTGTCACCAAAGCTTCTCTATTTGCTCAGATCACATGGACTTACATCTGATATATTCTTACAGTCTTATTGCAGGTTAAGAGTCTTGCTCATGGATTTAACAGAGGCAGCTTGGCAGTGGTGGGATTTGAATCCACCTCCAGGACCTCGTCCTGGTCCGATAACCCAGTACCCTAACTGCTAGGCCAATCGATATCCCACAGTATACTTTCAGGTTCCCCAGTTGAAGCCTTTGTTAACTGAAATACCTGCAGGCTCCTAAATTTTAAAACTTTTTAGAGGTCACCCTGGCAGGACAGTTGCAATATTAGTTGATTACTGCAAATGCTACAGAGCTGCAATGCAAAATCATCATTATCATTATTATTATTATCATAGCAGGTTCCATTAAGTGTTATTGCAAATCTTCACCGAAAAATCCATTATGAATTCGCATTAATATATAAAAGAGGCGATCATATCTGTCTGTATGTGTTTAGCTGCTGCTGATGCTTCAGGCTCTGTCCATATATGGCAATGTTTCCTATGGGACAGGGTGAACTCTGGGACTGGTGCGTGTACAAGTGTGTTCTTCACAATATGATTAGTCATGGTCTGCTTATTTAACATCGCTTATGGACTGGATTTTGACCGATTTATTACATGACTGGTTTGGTTTTTGGTTTGGGAGAAGAATTGACATCATTAGATTCGTTTGGATTTACTAGTACGCAAATAATTGGTTGAATCTGAGTCAGCCGTCTGTGACTTTTAGACTGCTTCTGGAAGGAGATCAGCAATCAGTGGTTTAGTGGTTTTGTGGTTTCCTCAAGTCCAAAGGTCTTCCACATATCCAAGATATATGGCTTAATTTGATCTCAAAAGATATTAACCTGCTGTTTTCATGTTCCTTTCAGAACTTATTGATGGAGGTTAATAATGGTGTTTCAGAATGTGTTGCGGAAAATTTACTCATTTCTACCAGACCTTGTTGTAAATGAAAGAAATATACCTGCGGCTCCCGTTCCAGTTGTTGTGAAAGAAAACAAACATATCACCTTTTCAAGGTCCTTCCAGAATTTGTTTTGTCTACCGGTTTGCTGGTGGAATTTGGGCCAGCCAATTGTATACATTTCATTCTTTTCCTCAGCACTTCCAAACCTCTTCTGGAAGAACATTAACCAATGCTAATTTCCCGCCAGTCCACAGGATTTACTAGTGGAAAGTGGGTCAACCAAACGTCTGTGATTTCTTTTCAGAGGAGACTACACATGACAGGGCTGGTTTTGTTTTCAGTAAGAGCTGGAAGACTCATTGGTGTAAATCTGGCCAACCAAGAATGTGATTTTCCTCCGTCTGCACTTCCAGACTAACCATGGCTTTGCTTCAGAACTTGTTCTGAAAAAAAGATCAACCACAGATGGTTGTATTCCTCCATTTTACAAGTTTCGCTGGTGAAATTGGGGTCAACTTTCAATTCATATGCATTAATTCTCTTCCACTCTTGTTTCAAAGTTGTTCTAGCAAGAGACTATGCATGATATTGATTTGCATTTCTAATCCTTTCCAGCAAGGTTGTGTACCACGCTCGCGTTTCCTCTGATATGATGAAAGCGTACGCCAGAAAGTGCTTCTTTGCCATTAGGATTAGCAGAGATCAAAGCACTCCAGCATAACTCACCGTTTCCATTTGTGGACACTTCTTTTTGGTTTTCAGCATCTCCATGTCATTCTGTCCCATCCTTTTTGTGTCAGTGCTGATTTTGATCTGCTGTCAGGTCTCGTCAGCTTGCAGGTTCATTGCAATGGCAGTTCTTCCAAGGACTGTTTGAATTTATGCCAGTTGTTTCTCGTCTGCACCTGTGGTCGAGGCTAAGAACCAGATATGAGACATGACAAGCGCCGTTGGACAAATCCACATATCCTTGAACGGAGTCAAAGGTGACCAGCAGTCAAATCAGAGTGGAACTGCTTGCAGCATGTACGTGTTTAAATATAATAACAATTTGATACAGTTTGGTGTACTGAAATAAAACAAATACACAACGAAAATGGTTGAGTGTGAAGGTCGGCTCATATATGACTCCAGTGTTGGGCTGATGCCCTGTCAAGGGTGCATCTCTCTCTCTGTGTCAGGCCCAATGAATTCTGGACAGCATAAGTCAAGTCAATTGAATTTATTTGTATCCTGTTTGGTACAACAAATCCTGAGAACGCAACCCCCCCCCCAATGCTACAGCCATAAAAGTAAAATATCCCTACGTAATAAAAACTCTACTAAAATCCAATAGACATGCCTTGCAATCTGTTTAATTAATTGCTAGGACTCCAGTGCTTATTACCACAGAATACAGGCCGGGGCGTACAGGCAACGTAAATAAATATAAATGCTGTATTTTTTGTATTCTATCAAAGCGTCAGGCGCATATAGTATTAATTTGCATACATTCTAGATATCTGTGAATATACCTTTGTTATATGAGCATCGGGTGAATATTCATGACCTCTTCAGAGGCTCTTCATTTATTAATAACCCCACCCGTGCAAAATGGCAGCCTGTGAGACTAGTACATGTGGCGTCTGAGATGGAGCGTGCGCGTCTCATTGTTGATCTGATGCAGTCAGTGGTGATGTAATAACTTCATGGAATAACCGTGTTCCTTGAGTGGCTTATCATTTTGCTGCTTTGCTGGCTAAACTTGGCTTATCTCATAAAACATGCCAGGAGCTATACTGGCTAGGTTAAATTGCAACTCGATATGAGTGAGTGATGGATGGGACTGGATCCAGGTTTAGGGTTGAGTCCTTGTACCCAGAATGATCATTCAATATCTTCTGCTTAATCCACACGGTGCCCACTCGGCAACTCTGGGCACAAGGGCAGGAACAATCCTAAGCGGGACACCAATCCATCGTAGCGCGCACACAAACACTAAGACACCAATTAACATAAGACATGTCTTTGGACTGTCGGAGGAAACCAGAGTGCCAAGCTGCCACAGTTGGGTCCCTGAGCCAGGCCCTTAACCCACCATTGCTTTGAATTGTAAGACTGTATGAGTTGTCGCTCTGGATAAGGGCGTCTGCTAAATGCTGTAAATGTAAGGCGGAGATCCCTAAAACAGATGTGAATCTTATGTGAAGACAAACATAATACAGTTCAAATGTTCAAAACAAATTGTATGCAGTATTAACATGACCAGGCTCCAGATGGTACGGCTTAACTTGCGAGTCTTTTCACTGTTACTTGACTAGTACTGATGTCTTATTGAGATCTAGGGCTTAATAACCATTTGATGGACCATTTATTTCGTCCATCAGCCGGATGGTCTTTGTCCACCTCTCTGCGGGCTGCCCCATTAAAGAAGCTCTATTCAGAAGCTCTTTCCTGCTGATTTACTTCCGACGTTCATTTCTTTATTAGAAATCATGTTTTATGAGGAACACACTCCCTCTCTTGAGTCACTATTCCATTAGCTTGAATAGTGTGGTGTTTTTTTGGCAAATAGGGTTCTTTGATAAAGTACTTACTTTACACTTAATGCATGTAGCAGACTCTCTGATCTAGAGGGACTTCTAACTGATATGCGTTGCTGAAGAAACAATACTTTCTGAAAAATGCCATATCTCAAAGTTAAAGAGTATGAGATAAATACTCCAGTAGAAGTATTAAAGTCATCGATATGCCTTCTACTTAAGCATGAAAAGTACAGGTGCATCAGGACCATTACTGATAGTAAAGAAGTGTCCTTGTTGTACATGAAATAAAAGATTCGACCTAACATACTGCGAATAAAAACACACTCCTTTTTGAGTACTGAAAGACAGCCAAATGTTAATTCTTACTTTTGGATTTGGTTGGATTTGAGAACCCCTGCTCCACATGGATCATAAATCATTAAACTCTTGTAATAATTATAATACTTCTCCCTCACTTGAGTCACAGATAAACACGGATATAATGTCGTACAAACTGTATGGAACACAATGGCCTTACGTTACCCAGGAACGATTACAGCCCACCAGCAAAAAAGCCCAGATTTAGTACGATATTTTCTACCTAGCTAACAAGCACCAACTGGCTTCAGGGCATCTACCCAGCCTAGTGTGATTTATAAAACATTTCACACTAGATATCTTATCATCTTATAATGTTATCTTAAGCAAAAAAAAATATCTCTGGCAAGTGGTTGCCATCTTAAGTAGACGTTTATTTCGTCAGTAAATACATGGCAACGCACCTACATGACAACGTTTGCAAACCGGGAACGAGTGGTGCTTAGTTATTTGAGGTTTCATAGGAAAAAGATTTTAAACCCAATATTTCCCCCTGATTAGACTCTGTTGAATCACGAATCTAACAATGAATCATTTACTCCTTGAAAGGAAAAGGCTACACTCAGCTATGTTCACAGATGGCCGTCATCCACACGTGTGCTTGAAGAGCTAACAGTATCGCTCGCAGAGACTTTCATCTTGAGTGCACCGTCCCATAAATCTTTTTTATTGTTCGTGGAAGTCTCACTTCTGCAATGGCAGAGAAAGCGTTTGCCAAAAGGGTTCGCAAAGAGTTTGCGCGTAGGCTTGTTTTTTTGTACCAGTGGCAACCAGGTTGAGTGGGAGGATGTGATGTGTCAGCTCTTCCTCACCGCAGTAAAATGGATCGGACTAAAAGTATTTATTATCATTGGCAATTTGAATAAGTACAAGTGAATGTAAAACATTGACACTTTTTTAACATGCGCCACTGCAAGTCATGTCTACGGGTGTTGCTCAAGGGCCGAACAGTCGGTGGGAGGTTAGTGGAGCTAGGACTTGACCTTCCGACCGCCTGATTTGTACCGCAGAGCTTTAAGCACTTTCATACATTTTCTCATATTTAAAGAAATGCTTCAATGCAGTTCGAAAGTACGGTTCAGATAATTGCCAGTCGTTTTATTGACCGCGTTTAAACTGCCGTTTTATGCCTGTAACCTGATCGCATTTGATCTGGTCTTATGACCTGGAAAAAAAACGATAACAGATGTATCACATTTATCACCAAGTCCTGTTTATGACTTGAAGTCAACAAACTTCAGTCAATGGAAGACGGAGCAAATCTCTGAACCTTAGACTGTCATGGGATGCCTTGTTTAAACTAATCCTTAGTGTGATGTTGATTTTGACCTCTGGGAGCGCTACACTGGAAACCAGTTTATAGGGAGGTACAAAAGAGGAAGGATCTTACTTGAACGCATAGTAGCGCATAATAGTAAATGTCTGTGTTTAATGTTCTTCATGCACAGTTATGGAAGGGCAGTGTGTGCACTTGGGCATTTACTTCATTGCGCTTGGGATTGGATCCTAGGGTTGAGAAGGCACGCAATTTCTCAGGGTGCCACTGAGACTGCCCTACAGGTGTAAGAAATTGGGGCTGATTAGCCCACAAGGCATTCTGGGAAACCTGGCTTCAACAAGCATGATAAGGCAGCTTGCACTGTAACCCTCTGCCACCCTCTCTGGTCAGAGGCAGCAGTTCCAGAGTTGGGTCTCATTACAAATGCCGGGGGCCGCTGACATAGACGTTCATTTTACACACAGTTAGGATTGTGATATTACACCCAGAAGCAAGCCTGGTACCTACTGGATGAACCAGTTCCCATAAAGTCCTGCCCAGACAATTTTCTTACTGGAGCGACCTTATTTTTCATATAATTTACAGCATTACCAAGTAACAAACCCAGGTCCCACCCGGCTGGAAGGCACCGTTGGGACTGCATTGGCAGTGGTCAGCTAGTGTGTTCGACCAGTGTGCCTCCAAGCATCTTAGACGTCTACTGATGGATTATCGTCAATTCATTATGTAAGGATTTCCCTTTCGAATTCATTAAGGAATATCCAGGATTCTAATTAATTTTTAGCTCTTGTTTGCGCCTCTTTGTATCCCGTCTGAGAGAGAGCTAATGCAATTCTGAGTTAATTCAACCCAATCACTGTAAGTGATCAGTGTGAACCCGGCTGCTGTCCAACCTTTAGGCATGTTTAATGCTGAGAATGCTGAATGGCATTTTGGCAGAAGCGCCCACTCATGAGCAGTTCTCAGATACTGATAGCCTCTTTTTGTCCAGTTGATGGACTGGGCTGACTTATTCCATCCAGATTCAGCATGCCAGGCATCTCATGGAGATCTTGGTGCGCTGGGATCATTAATCAGGCCGTCCTTTCCTCTGGCTATGCTGTAATCCAGCTCTTTTAATCTTTAGCATGAATTTAAAGCTCCTTGAATGTACATTGTGACATCAGTTATGCATTTTAGGCTCTTTAAAGCAGCCTGCTTATTACGTTTGTCTACATGGGGTTGCTTTAATAAACTGCAGAAAGTGATGTTAACTCTATGAAGTGTACGTTGTTCTGTGATAATTCATGCATATCTAGAAGCTGGAATGCTAATGTATATGTAATGTGGTCGTCACGAGCTGAATTTGTCAATAATTTGACCGATTCGGTCATCCTGTGTTTGGTTGAGAGTAAAAGCCGTTTCAATCAGACAATGCTGCCACTTTGTGGTCGGGTCTACGCAGCACACTTTCATCTGGCTACGTTTAAGACGTTTATCAGGTTTCTATTTGTTTTAGCTGTTTGTAACAGCATCCAGCCTGTGTGGTTTAAGGTTCTTCCCACAAGACTGCACAAGTTTCTGATATGTATTGCATGCTTATCATGAAAACGAAACAAAAAATGTGCATTGACTAGAATGTGAGCTTAGAAAGCTCTAAGCACTGTATACAGTCAATATAAAATGAGAATGGTGTACAAGGGTGTGTGTGTGTGTGTGTGTGTGTGTGTGTACCGTCCAACTAAGGTTTAGTTCTCAAAAGTGTATTGTACCATGGCTTTGTTATTTCCAGCAATGCATACAATTGTGTTTTACTATAATTATATTTTATCTGCTACGCTTATTGGGATGAACTTCCTAACACACCCTCACGTCTGCGTCGGTCGAGAACTGGCTTGTTGTGCAGCTTTCACTGCGTGTAGGCTCCATTTCAAAAAAATTATTCTACTGCTAGACAAATTATTTGAACTCTTTGTACTCAGATTTAAGGTAAACGAATCCCAAATGGAACATTTACGTAAAACCTTGTCATAGCTTGCTGTAAATATTCAAATTGACCTTTTTTCAGCTGTGAGACATAATATTCAGAAAATAGTGTAAATGTTTTTGAGTACCATCTTAAATAAGCTTTACCATTTTCTATTATTTTCTGGAATCTAAGCCCGACCCCAAATTAAGTCTAGGGTGAGAGTGGAAAAACCCGTAAACATTATAAGGAAGAAACTTTGGGAGGACCAAGATTTAAAATAGGATCCGACCTCCTCCTGGACCTTCTGATCCATGGTCCAGTACTTTAACTGAAACGCCATCCCCTGTGCCATGAAGAACTATGCTACTAACGGCCATTTAGTGACATTTTAACAATGATACTGAAGCTACAACAATTGACTCTGACAGACTGACTTAGACTTAAAGGCTTTGAGAATACTGATTCAGTTAGGAGGTCGGTGTGACTTGATTACTTTGATTAGCTCCTTGACTGAATGTGGTGGCACCTCAGTCCCACACAAACCCATTACCAGATTGAAATGGAAGACAGATAGACCAGAACCGTCCACCTTAACGCCCACATAACGTTAAAAACTCATTAGTACAACTCGTTGTGCAGAAATTATTAATCATTTCACTCCATCAGCCATCCAGTTTCACCCAGTTGTAACTTAGTCTTATCAGTGTCAGTTTTTGACCACAGGATGCTGCTTGGATAATGCAGGTTTCCTACAAAAGGAATAATACAAGGTCCTATTAGTCTGATCCAGACGTAGTTACTTCCTTTCTCCAGTAGAGGGACACAGACGCACACGATATTGCATGCCTTTGTCCATATTAAGCAATGAAATGGATATTTTTTAATTTAGGGCACCCGTTGCTCTTGCATAGTAAAATATGTACTGTATTTTATAACGTTTATGAAAACACAGCGCTGGGCTGGGCTAAGCAGTGACGCAGAAAAAATGTGTTTCAAAGCTATTTCAGCGACTACAAGACGAGAGATATTTATTTAGATTTTGTGGGTGGAGCTTAAAGGGATACAATGATGTCATACCTAGAATCCCACTTTAGGGAAAGAAATGCCTAGTTCCATCACTAAACCATTTCTGACATAAACAACCAGTGTGTGCGTTTGTTTTATTGATTAGTTCTTTTGGTTTTCCGAAGTGTTGCTTTCTTTTTCACTAAAGTGAAAAAGTGTATCGAGTGTTCTCCCCCGCTTCCTATCTAGTCTTCTCATTCCAATCTATGTTTTAAATGTCAGAGTCCTAAGCATTTTCCCATCCGATTAAAGAAGTGTTAAATCCACTCAACTGGGCTTTGACAGCAAATTCATGTAATAAATACACACCATGTTTGTGTGTTCTTGGGACGTCCGTCACCCATTCCAGGAGACTGGTTTGAGCTGCTAAAAAGGTAACAGTAACTTAAATGACCACTCACTCAGCACCCAAGGTATACAGAAGAGCACCTCTCAAAGCCCAACACATTGAACGGTGAAGCAGATGGGCTGTAGCAGCAGAAGCACAAACTGGGTGCTAGTCATGTCAGCTAAGAAAAGGCAACCGAGTCGTACCATTTAGACAAGCTCACCAAAATTAAGCACTAGAAGATACGTTGACTGCTCTGATGAGTCACAATTTCTGCTGCAACATTTGAATGGCACAGCCAGAATTTAGTGTCAGCAACATGAAAGCATGGATCCATCATCAGGGTATGCATCTTCTATGTGCCATGTTGCAAAGATCAAGTCATGTCAAACTGGTTTAGTAAACTGTACTCAAATGCCCCCCCCGAGTCCCGTCCCAGTTTGGGATGTGGTGAACAAGGATTTGTGGATTTGTACAAATGTGCAGCAACTGTGTGGTGCTATCATGTCAGTATGGACCAAAAATGTAAGCGCTTTAAGGCAAAAGGGTATACGGACTGGTACTAACAAGGCGTAAGAGATTGGCAGCTAGGTGGGTAGAGGGAGGCAGAAAACCACGGACAGCCATCATTCGTCCCTGCATTAGCAGTGTTGGATATAACCCAGCTTTGTTCATGCTCTTTCAATGAAGAACAGCAGAATGTACACAGATGTAGGAGAAGTGCACATGGTGTGGGGCGCAATTCTGTGCCCATACGAATCGCTGAGAGGAACTCTTTCCCTGCCATGGTTTCATTCCACCCCACTGACTGTCCCTTAGATCTTCTGGCACTCAGCCAGGCTGGAAGCTACTGCTGGAAGTGGTGGTGGTGGTGTGTGTGTGTGTGTGTGTGTGTGTGTGTGTGTGTGTGTGTGTGTGTCTTTGCCTGAAGAGAAAAGGCTATGGAGAAGGTTTGCTTTAAGCAGAAAATGGCATTATTTCTGGGCTGAGACATTTATATTTGCATTCAGTCATTGGGCAGAAATGTATACAGAGCAACTTAATAAAAATTTACAAGCAATCTAGGATCTACAGTATTATTATTTTGTTACCAGACAGACTAGAAACTAATTAGACTAAAAATACTTGGCGACTAACAAGCAAGTTCTCAGTTTGATGCTGAGGACATGTGTAATACCAAATACTAAGAGCCTGTGAATCAAATGACCAAAAATACATACACAAAGCAAATGTAACAAAAACTCAGAGTAGAAGAGATGGAGGTGACTGGAGCAGCACCAATGGCCAAATGTCTTTCTGCTGTCCACAGAAATGTGAAAACTCCCCTTTACAAACAAAACCTCCACTTGGGGTGAAGTACCAGTCAATAGTTGATCATCAAGAATCTTCTACCTACTAAACAAAGTACACCCTTGAGTTTGCTTCCAACATCATTATCTCTGTCCTTTTGATCCTCTACTAAACCCTCTGCCTCCCATAGAATGCAGACTCTGGAACCTGTTTGTGGGATTGTGGTGGCCTAGTGGTTAAGGTACTGACCTATGGACCAGCAGGTCCAGAAGGTTCAGGGTTCAAATCTACACAATTGGGTCCCTGAGCAAGGCCCACACTTAACTTACAATTGTATTAACTGGATTAACTGTGAGCCGCTCTGGATAATGAGTGTCTGCTAAATGACATGAATGTTATTAAGGACTATGGACCATAAGGTCTCTGCCTCAGTTGGGTCCCTGAGCAAACCTGAGCTTAAGCCACACTTGGCTGGATTGTAAGACTTGTGTATTAATTGTACGTCGCTCTGGATAAGAGAGACTGCTAAATGACATAAACACAAATAATTGTGTTTGACTATTCACATTGTTAGCGGTGATGTGATATGATAGGTTGGCTAGAACACACATTCAGGACTTCTGCATTCTATCGTTCTGCATGTTCATATGAAACTGTAATTAATTTGTAGGTTATTCGTACATGATCATATTATTATCATGCTCCGTATGCTTAAATGCTGTGTAGACACTTTAGCGAAAGTAAGGCACCATACCATTTGAGACTGTGGCTCTTAAAACCCATTTGCTGAGGCACCCCTTGCATAAAGAGAGGTATGAAAGGAAGATGGTATCCACCTAGCAACAGTTCAGGCTCGGACATGGCAGGCAGTTTGGGACAGAGCTTAAAGACGTGGATTGGCTCAGTGCCGCATTTGTTTGATTCCGCCCATCGTCCGTGTGTGCTGTGGTTTGCGTGGTGCACTTTTCTCAAGACGACCAATGGTGACGCAGCTCTCTTTCTGAGCCAGTAAGAAGAAAGCATGTGATATCTTAACCCGCCCCTGTAATACATCATTAACATTCAGACACTGCAGCTCCCCATTATGGGCTCAGGTGCCGTGTGGAACAGAATGCCGACATGCAGTGGACATAACACACGAGCAGCTCAAGTAACGGCTGCCACGTGAGGTGTAATAACCTCCAGTGAAAGATAATGAACTGAAGAAAAATGAATGAAATTATTCAGCCATTAGGATTCCTAACCAACCAAGATTCCCCAATTTGGTCTGGTCTATCATGACATGCGTGTTCATCCCCCACCTGTGTGTTTGTGTGTGTGTGTCTGTAGGGGGGTGTTAATCTACACAAAAGCCCCCATCCCCTCCCCATATATAGGCACTTCCAGCTGGTGATGAAGGATACAAGCATGAGGCTGCCTCTCACTGTCCCAGCTGCCTCCCTCCTTGCCTCCCTCCCTCCCTCCCTCTCTCTCTACATCTCTCTCTCTCTCAGCCTCATTTCATCCTTCACTCCCTCTCTCTACTACTCACTGTAGGGATGGGATCAGGTAGGACCAGGGAAAAGTCCACCAAGGGGAGAACACCTAGAAAAAACCCCAAGCTGCTATTATATATTAAGCCCTGCCAACTGTGGATAAAATAGAAGATTTTTTTTTTCTGACTGTGAGCTACATCCTCGGAATCGTCTTCATTCTTTAAGGTCTGTAAAGTCGCCTCACTTTTCTTTGCGAGGATACCCCTGTGAGCCATGGCGCACGCCGCGTCCCAGCTAAAAAAGAAAGCTGATTTGGAGCTCACTGCCGCCGAGGACGAAAAGGAAAAGAAAAGGAAGTCCAGGAAGAGGTCTCGTGAAGGCAAGAAAAAGGTATAGACCACTGGGGGGCAAGGCATCCATAGAGCTGAGCCACATTCCATTGTGTTGTTATGGTAGTTTCGGACAGCGGCTCATGCACATGCACAATGGGTGGCCTGTCCAAGGTCAGTAAAAAGTCTGAAAGTCTTTTGTGTCAGAGTAAGTGCCTTTTCTGGGTGGTTGAGGAGATGATCTGTGAGATCACCTGTGAGACTGCAGTAATGGATGCTGCATCTCGCATGGGTAGGACTTATTTATAGGAGCAGCCTCACAAAGAGAAATCATTCAAGCAACGCAAAAAAAATCTGGCGTGTAGCTTTTTTGACATAATCCAATTCTTTAGGTCACTAGTTACAGATTTAGAGATTAGGTCTACATTCTCAAAAGGGTGTCCTTTAGGAATTTGAAGCAAGGTTCGAACTGAGCTCTGATGCTATTCATGCTCAGTTTACATTCATAGCCTTGTTTTAGCTGTGATTCAGTGGTTGGTTGGTGATACTGATATCCCTCCTGCATGGTGGTTTATGGCTGGTGGGACCAGCTCTGAATGTCTCAGACTCCACTGGGAGACAGACACAGTCCCTGGGGCTTTTGGAAAGAATCAACCCCCCAGCGTGCCCTGTCCTCCACCCTCTCCACCCTCATCCCCATTCATTTTCCCTGTTCCATCCTATCTGTTCTAGTCAGGCTGCTCATCAGCCTTATCGGCCCTTTTGCAAACCCAAAGTGATGTTTCGCTCCTTCACCCCCATCCAGCTCCTCCCAACAACAGTAACTTGCATTGTTTATGTGGTCTTTGTGTCCTTCTGGAACTTTGCATTTCGCTTAATGCATCATATCAAGATATTGTGACTACAGATCTATTCATTTAGAATGGTTTGTGTATAATTGTATGTATTTATTTGTTAAATGCAGAATGAGGAGGCTTTTAGAAGCCTCTCCAGCACCTCTGCAGATACCTTAGTTCTACAGAATTTAGGTTGAATAGCTCTATCGAGTAGTAGAATTGGGAGCATCTTATACATCAAGCATGCAAAATGGTTGACTTGAAGTAGCTGAGCTTGGTTTTTACGATTAGTTTGCTTAGATTAGAGGCATGGTTGCTACTGGTCTGAAACGCTGGCTTGGCGTAGGAGGGGATTTGACATATTTTGGATGCGCTGGTGGATTTTCAGTCCTGTATGAAGTCGAATGGCAATGTTCATTGAAGTCACCGAGGATCAGTATTTCTCATCAATGCATTTAAGGGGGTCAGAAAAGTCAGTACTGGATCAGTATCGGTCAATTCCTCACTGACTTATGCTAAACCAAAGTCACCGCTGTCCTATGGGTCTACGTGATCATGTGTGCTGGTGTGTGTTTGCGCACAGTCTAGAACATATTGACTTCAAACACAAAACTGCTGCATCAGGTTCATGTGAACAGGTGCCTTGCGGACCCTGTACCAAGGTCAAGCAGATGTCTCCACCACACCCAAGCCCTTAACAAGCAAACGTTGCTTTAATTTGCTAATGTCGGTTTCAATGAAATAACAGCGTCCTTTTTTCTATTAGGTGTTGAGATAAGAATGCAAAAGCATTACATTGTATACAGATTAGATTCCCGGGGTTGTGTAATTGCTGTAAAGGCAAATCACTTTGTAACGTGTAACATTGTGTAGTATATGTACATTCTGAAACCTGCTTTCTGAACTCCGGTTATCTGAACTCCCATAATAACATGGTAATAATGCGGTACTGTAATCGCCCAACACTCTGAACACTTGACCTGCTGAATGCCGATTCAGAAAAAAAAGTGTAACAAGGTACATTTGAATAACAGGATTTGCTTGCTTACAAACAACTACTGACATACTGGCCAGTACTGAACATACAAATAGCTTACGTTAAACGTTAAATGCTTACAAGCCAATGCAGGGAGCTCCAATGAATGTCAGTGCAATACTCTTAGAAACACGTTGTTGACCAAAATGGTATTTGACTAGACATTGCCATAGTCACTGGAGATGGACCACAGTCTTTTTATGGTACTGCAATGCAAACATGAATAGTATTTTTTTAACAGCTTGCAAACAATACAAAAAGGCATCAGAGGTACACGTGGAACGCTACCATTTACACAACATTTAATGCCTTAACTGTTATATGTATGACTCCCTCCAGGAAATACACAACACCTTGGTTCTTCAGCTACAAGCATAAGCACGCACACACACACTGCAGAACTTATGACCACACACAAGGGAATCTAAGCAAACCTAACACGCTGGTTGCACATAACCAAGAGGGAATGAGTCCACTTGAATCAGGCAATGCAGGATCACCTTCTAAATACAATCATCCTAAAAGTAATTGAATCCAGTGTGACGCTACTACTACGACGTCACAGTAGGTTAAGTCTGCACAGAGCTTATAGATTTCAGCAGAGTACAAACTGTTCCATTTTACATCACGGCTTGTGCCCATGTCCTAAAAGTGTCCGTGCAGAAACACAGTTGGCAACAAAGACATATGTAGGACACTAATACATACACACACACACACACACACACACACACACACACACATATATATATACCAATTACAGAGAGAAAGAGGAGTTATGTCTCTGTGTGTGTGTGTGTGTGTGTGTGTATGTGTTACACACCACAGGAAGCAGATTTGGTTTCCAGCAGTTGGACTCTGCGTGATTCGTTGCGGATTCGTCCATCAGTCGTATCGACCAGCTGAGTGATGTCATCAATAATCTCTACAGAACAGAACATTAGCACTGTAATGTCAAAAGTCTCTTTCTTTCTTTCTCTCTCTCTCTCTCAGACACACAGACACACACACACACACCTCACGCTCAAATCAAACCAGCATCAGATGCTAATATACACTGATTATTTGTTCGGTAAAACCACTTCTGAAGCTCAAATTCACTTTTATCACGGCTTTTAATCTCCATTTGCTTTGTGATTTTATTATCAGATAAAAGATCAAACAAGAACCGAACACAATACAGAGCATCAGTCATTAACATCAAAGAGCTGCTGCTTCATAGAACACAAATGTACATTTAACCAGCTGCACTAACACACACACACACACACACACACACACACAAACACAAACACACACAGACACACACAAACACACACATATACATACATACACACTAACACACACACACACACACAGACACACACAGATACATACATACACACTAACACATACTAACGCACACACACTAACGCACACACTGTGTGTGTATGGCACTATCAGGGTGTGACTGAGGGATCGTGGGTAAAATTGTTAGCACATTATTGATGGTTCCCTGGGCTAATGGTGCTGTGATCAGATCCAGCTGTTGTACAGTTGTTGTAGGTGAGTGTGAGCTCACACACTCGGGCGGTGAGACGTTCGTTTGTGTAACGAGGAATCTGCTCATTAATGAGAGATCGTTAGGATTAAAGCATAGCAGCTCTCTGACCTCACAGCCTTCGTTTGAATTTCTCGTTAGGTTTCTGCTTATGAGCTACAAAACGAGCCCCATACAGAGGTACAGATGTTCTGCTGCCCTCCTGCAGCTGGATCCTTACATGTTCCATAACATCTGATCTCTGTCTGTCCTTAATGTTCCTCATCCTGCTCAGGTACCACAGTACCCCAGCACCACCCCACCCCCATATCTCACAGATACACACACACACAGAATCTGAGTCTCTATTTGATTAAACTCAGACGTGTTGGTTTATTTAATGATGTTAGTTTATCATATTTCAGACGTTCTGCTCTTACACATACGTCCATTTCTAAAGGATTGTTTATGAGCTGTAACCTTCATGCACACGGCTAGACGCTGACATCAGCTGACCTGACAAAACTAAACACTCATAAAGGGCAGAATGTTGACTTTAGACTCGAGTGAAGCGGCTCTGAATTGATACGAGACGTTTTACTGATGCACACAGGACTCATATCTGCTCCGTCTGGTCTGGAGGTGAAACTAAAGATTTAGGAGTTTTCTCTGTGTGTGTGTGTGTGTGTGTGTGTGTGTGTGTGTGTGTGTGTGTGTCTCTCTCTCTCTCTCTTAATAAGGAAAGGCTCGGCTGCTTCCTTCCACCTCAGACTTCTGTTCTATCTCTAATCTGTTTCTATCTAAACATTGCTCTCTACAAATTCAGCTGTTTTGGGTTTAAAAGCTTAAACTGAACCTGTCAGATTAAGAAACTTCACATTTTCTTATCTCTTATTAAGTCAAATTCATTTC
This sequence comes from Parotocinclus haroldoi, assembly GCA_034779995.1. Taxonomy (NCBI): domain Eukaryota; kingdom Metazoa; phylum Chordata; class Actinopteri; order Siluriformes; family Loricariidae; genus Parotocinclus; species Parotocinclus haroldoi. The sequence goes on along the minus strand of JAUZST010079055.1, from coordinate 798 downwards.
TCTCTGTTTTCTGATTCATCACACAACTGACTGAAGGGAAGCAACCTGTCTTATTACTGACCCCTCAATAACGTGTGTGTGTGTGTGTGTGTGTGTGTGTGTGAAAGAGAGAGAAAGACGAAAATTCTCTACTTTCAAGATTAATATAATTAATCTAAACACAATTTTACTTACAGAAAGAATAATTACAGCAACAGAAAAGGTTACAGTCCCTCTCTCTCTCTCACACACACACACACACACACACACACACACAGAGCTAAACACTCTCCTCATTAAGCTTAATAAGCTGTTAATTAATACCAGTGTTCAAACTATTCATAGAACTGTGGGAAAACTGTGTGTGTGTGTGTGTGTGCGTGTGTGTGTGTGTGTGTGGGTAGTAAGCTGTTATCTCTCTATAACACTCTTTCTTGTGGATTTTTGTTACCTGAGGGATTTTGGGAAGAGATTAATTCCGCTAACATTTATAAACACTTTAAATCTTATTATTACATTTAATTTTATTATTGATCTTTATTTAATTTCTGTCTGCTTTTTTGTTCACAAAAGGATTAAGGAAGGAGGAATTTGAGGATCAGAGGGTGTAAGGGTGATGATCCTCACCGCTTTGCTCTTCCAGTTCATTTCCAATTTCCTGCCCCATTCGCTTCTGTCTGCTAATGACCTCCGCTAGGGCGTCCAACCCTGCATCCTGAGCTACAGAGAGAGAGAGAGAGACAGAGAGAGAGAGACAGAGAGAGAGAGAGAGAGAGAGAGACAGAGAGAGAGAGACAGAGAGAGAGAGAGAGAGAGAGA
>JAUZST010079044.1:0-20805 GCA_034779995.1 Parotocinclus haroldoi | reverse complement strand
CCACCAACATCAGGTAATGTTCACTTCAAAACATTGTGTGTGCATAAAATGTACACTTGTACACTGTAAACATGATGCATATGTGTAGTTACTAGCCGTGCATGTTTACGTTTTTAACGCAGTCTTAGTAATGTCCATGTAACCGTCAGTAAGACGGGCCAACCCGTGATTGAATCCACAATGGCTTCTCTGTATTTCTAAAAGTGCACTAGATCGGGCTTTACGGACGGTACGTTGCATCATATTTAGAACGCTATAGTAGGGAGTAAGCAGTCGTAGGGGATTCATCCCACCAGCTAAACAACGGCTTTTACGCCAGGCTCTGTCACACACGGCTCCATACTAACTACATAGGTATACTCCACGCACGCTGTAAAGCAACATCCGATATACACTACCTAGTTCACTTTTTAGTGGCACGCGGCCATTTGGGATTTAACTCCACGTTTCTAGCGATTTTTGTCGACAAAAACAGTTTGAATCGTTTTACTAGATTTCTTACAATTCCCGCACCGTTTATTAAGTGTTGTTCTTCTTTCACATAATGCATTACTGTTAACTATGTTTAAGGAACCTTTCGTGATTTTTAAACGCGTTTCCTACGATGATTAAAATCATGCTTTTTAGCTTCACTGACCTTGCAAACAATATTAAACAAAACAAAAATCTATTTAAAAAGAGAGGAAATAGATTATAGATTAATTCAGTTGCAAAACATACATAACATATTAATTTATACATTTTTATATTGGTTATGTTATCTAAATAAAAAGTAAGATATGCAACCCATTCCCATTAACGACAAACGTCAATCAGCCATAACATTAAAACCACATGTACAGTATACTAATTATTGTATTGCTTATTATAAATGGCTGTTATTTTATTGTATACATTGTTACTGTCACTTATCTGTAATATATATCAGTTTTTTTAGTACAGACATGTTAATTCAGGGATTGTTTAAGGGCCTTATTTAAGGACCCAACTGTGGCAGCCTGGCAGAGGTGGGAGTTGAACCCGTGCCAATCAGGTCCAGTGTGTCCTGTGCCTTAACCACTAGACTGCCACAGACCGCCTCAGTGCTACACTCTACACTGCTCGTAAAATTAGGGGATACAGTCGAATCCGGGTAATTGGACCACCGTTTAATAGGACCGAAACCTAAAGTATCGAAACAAATCCTATTTTATACATGTAATGTTATTTGCTTATTACAAAGAACGTGAGAGCGAATTAAAAAAAAGCCACAAGTCGCCACTTAGGTGATGCAAAGCGAGATATGGGAGGATTTTTGGGATCCCCAGGAGAATTTATGTTTTTATCAAAGGTCAGGAAACAAGAGCAAAACCAGAGGGAGGTGACCACGCCCACCACTTTCTTGATTTTGTTGTTCTTTAACTGTAAATTAAATTGTGCTGCCACTAATTTTGACAGTGATAGGTGCAAAACTGGACACACCTCAGTAATGGCTAGTTGGGACACCATTTCCGACTCACCATTTTCAAAATCTCCAGCAGTTCTTCATGCTGGTCGCACTTGATTTACTGGCAAAGCGAAAACCCCAAACAGACCAGTAATACCAGCTTTATCTTGTCACATTTATTGAAAAGGCAAACAGTTCTAATAAACAACCTAAACACAATTCCTGCTTGCACAATGTCAACACTGTACTAACTGAAGAAAATTAAGTTCACCTTTTAGTGGCACGCAGCCATTTGGGATTTACCTCCACGTTTCTAGCGATTTTTCGCGACAAAAACAGTTTGAATCGTTTTACTAGATTTCGTACAAGTCCTGCACCGTGTATTACGTGTTTATTATTTTTGCTTTGTTCTTCTTTTACATTAATACACTACTTTTAATATGTTTATGGGACCTTTCGTGATTTTAAAACACGTTTTTTTAAGTAATCGTGCTTTTTACCCTCACTGACTTTGCAAACAATACTAAACAAAACGAAAATCTCTCTAAAAAGAGAGAAAATAAATGTTAGATTAATTCAGTTACAAAACAGACATAAAACATGAATTAATACATTTTTATATTGTTTAAGTTATCGTAAAAAATGAAGATAATGAAGGATTTACTTCATCAGAAACTTGATTTACTTGCAAAACAGACCAAACAGACCAGTAATACCAACCTTTTCTTGTCACATTTATTGAACAGGTAAACAGTTCTAATAAAAACCCTAAACACAATTCCTGCTTGCACAATGACAACATTGTACTAACTGAAGAAAACGAAGGCCTTTTGTGCCTATCCTAACCTTTCTTTTACTCTTTGTATCCCAAACTCTTTTTCTATTTCCCTGATGCAAATCGTATTGTTTTCCCGTCGCTTTAAGAGCCATTTTGCATCTCATTATTTGACCTGGTGATTTGTTTACAAAACAAATCAAAGAACATTTGACCCTGCCTCTCATCCACTGGCTAATCACTTATTTAACTTTTAATCACTTTACATACTCTGGCCTGACAAATGCTTTTGCCTTTTGTCATGTTTTCTCTCTTCCACTTTCCTGCTCTTCCTCTCTTTCTCTCTGTAGTACTCCTCTTTGAGGTCTTCTCTCTTCCTGCGCGTCCAGCCTTTAGAATTAACCAGGTAAAGGTCCACATTGTTACCCGAGTAAGCGTCTCTGTGTGTCGCCCTGTACACAGCTTCCCTGGCTACTGAGACTGCTTCATCTACGCTCATCCCCCAGTGAATCCTGCCATCTAAAATGGAGTAAGCATAGGGGGAACCTGAGCCAACTGAAAAGAGTTCACCCTTCAAACGGAGGCCATCACTGCAGACATAAACCACCTGGGGACCAGTGCCGGCTGTTAACTGAGTTTTGGTATCGCTCTTCACTCCTGATTGACAGGTTACACCGCTCTTTTCCAGTGTACTTGCTCCTCCGTCAAACACGGCTGATGTTTGGTAACTTTCACTGGTTTCCATGGGGATTTTGCCATCGGGACAGTCTGAAGTGGCATCTTTAGCAGTACTTGTCTCTGTGCATGATGGTATCTCCTTCTCCTCACCATCCCATCCACATAAAGTGGCAGCAACACACAGCTCGGTGCCCTTAAAAGGGTGCAACATGTGGGACAGCAACTTTGCGGCACCCCCTGTTGACAGCCTCCGTTTGTATCGAAGCTGGTAAAGGCGCAATTCCCTTGCCAGGATGCGCTTCCACAAGGCGCAGTCGGCTGAGGTGCCAGAAGTGGTCCCCACTAGGTGGGAGTGGACAGGTAGAATCTTCTGGGACCTTGGACATGCCACCAGGCCCCCGCAACTCGAACGCGAGTCAGCTGCAGCAATCACGCCACCCTGGAAGACAAATCCAAGCGTTGTGGTGCCGTGGCCCAGAGGGAATGGCAGAGGGACGGAAGGCGAAACAGACAGAGGCATGGGGGAGTTCATCGAAATGGAGGGTAAAGAGTCGTGAAAATGATCGTTGGTTTTTTTGTCTTTCCAAGGTGAGTTCAAGGTGAGGTGCACTTGACCAAACTCAATAGGGCTGTCTGTTAGGTATCCCGATACTGGCACATAAAACTCCATTGGAACCGAATTGCAGGTACCTTGCAGCCACCTGGAAACAGAGTCATACCCAAGCAGGGGAAAGGTATTGTCCAAATATGTGGATGACAAAAATGAAGAATTCCATTGCAGGTCAAGATGGGAGTTCTGGAAACCACACATTTCTTGTAAAGCCATAACTAGTTGACAAGATTATACGTTTCTAATATTATGCACAGTCCTTAAAATATGGCTAATTGTCCATAGAGCGTAGAGCACTTCAATTATTGCACGGTTGAATCCTCAGCCTACACAAAAATAACAGAAAATGTAGTTGCAGCACACAAGTTCTTAGGGCGTACTGTGTAGGACCTTTATTTCTACAACCGAAAGAGTCAGTGCTCTTATAAATTCCTCTCATGATGTACCATAAGTGCCGTCCCCCTTTGTATCCAGGCTTTCAGTTTCATTCAAGCGAAGCTCAGAATGCTGTTTTGTGCTGCGTCTACACTCTGACCTGCCAAGATGGATTCATATTTCTATAGTCATATAGCCATAACCATATAGTGAACAGACCTCTGAGAAATTGGTCAGTTTTTTTTTGAAAACCTATCACAAACACTCACTTTGCTTTGTGGTCATACCATTCTGCATGCATTATAAATCCATTTAACTAATGTGGGAATATTACCCCATATGCTGGGATATTATGCTGTTTAACAGCATAGGATGTTGGGTTAATGAATATTATGGTCACCACAATGGTTTTTGGTGTGGTAAGCATGTTGGTCACCATAATGGGATGATTTTAGTGGTTGGCTTGTATCCATCACCAACATGGGATGCTAGAATGAGTTGACGGAATGATGAGCATAGCTCGGGATTCTTGATTGACAGGTGTGATTGCCATCAGGAGAGGTATGGTGTGTTGTAATATGGTGGATGTTGCTCATTGGCATGGGTCACTAAAACAGATGCTGGGTCCACCAGCAGTACTGTGCTGCCCAAAGAACATGGGCATATAAGACCAGTTCAAAGTAGGAATGTGGTAGCCTAGCGGTTAACGTCCTGGACTGTGGACGTGATGGTCCAGGGTTCAACTCCCACCTCTGCCAAGTTGCCAGAGCTGCGTCCTTAAGCAAGGCCCTTAACCCACCATTGCTGCAACAGTAAGATAGTATCAGTTGTAAGTCGCTCTGGATAAGGGCATATGCAAATTGACTACAACTATTTAGACTGGGTTTTTTTTGTTCTGTCCTTTCCTCCCTCAGTACAAAATAGAAACATTTAGCTATAGTTTAGCTAAGGATACTGTGACCGAAAACTAACAACAACCAACAGTTCTAACAACTCTGTGTGAATAAGCAAACATCTGGTTTGTAGCCTACAGGTATCACAAGTTCAACAAAGCTGTAGAAATAGCAAGCGGAATACGAAAAGCAAATTTGTTTAAGCCTGGGTAATGAATCAAAAGGAGAATCGATTCACTCCAAGCCTCTATAGAAAAGAATCGATTCGGTAACTCAGTTCAGGGCATCAGGTGCAGCAGCAGGTGCAAACCCAACCTTTTTTGTAATACGGAAGAAAAGTGGCAGGGCAGCAGTAAACAAATTTTCACAGAACAAGAGAATGAAGTTGCTGCCACTCCTTGACTTTGCAGGTCGTTTTTGATCCTGTGTGCTTTAAAGAACGTTGTCCATTCAATCGGAAGCAAACCGGACCGATGCTTCACTGCACGCGACAAGATGAAAGTGTCGGGCTTCGTCTGCATAGTGACTGTTTACGCTGCGGTACTCGGAGTGGTAAGATATAAAAAAAAAAAGCGCTTTCTCAACAAACCACTTCGGTTACAGCCTTGCAAGCAGCTTGTACTTTCAATTTCTTGTAGTGAAAACGCTTCCAATGCTTTATTTCTGAGTCAGGAGATACTTTTAATAGACCGAGCTACTTCTCTGCAGATGTGCTGAAGGTTTTAAAAATTAGTTAGTAGGTCTAAAACTACTCTGTAAACCTGCAATAAAAGAGAAATTAAGCGTATGGTTTACATTGAAATGTCAGTTTGAACCTTCTTAACGAAAACGATACGAATCTCTAGGAATAATATCAAATCGGGACATCTTTGAAAACATTTGACTGTTTATGATTATGCCAGTGCTTTATTGATGGCTTTGCAAACCAAACTTAATTAATTATGCTTCAGTTTAAGCCACGTTTTATACTATGTCTGAAGGCATTTTCTATGCCCATGTTATTCAATAAAAACATCTCAAACCAGTTTAAGATGGTTCAGTCTGGTCTGCCAGCTCTGTCTACCTGGTGTTAGACTGGTTCTGCTGGTTAGCCCAGCCATACGCTGGAGTATTTCAGCAGGGCTGAACACTGATCCAGTACCCAATATTGAAGGTCCAGTCCAAATTGTACACGCCTTCTTGCTTGCACATTGCAAGTTATCTTCTTTCTTTTGTCTTTAGATTCGATGTGATTTTACCACACACCCCACCATTAACCTGCCGTTAGAGAAAAGCCCACATGGTGACTTTATATACATTGACTCAGCTCCTGATGCAGTGTCGGTCAACTCCAGCGTACAGGTGAGGTACAACTGTACCAAGGCCTGTAGAATCGGGATCGAAATTGTGCTTTCTACTGCAGACGCCGTTGGATTTGTGACCTTTAGGAGAACATGGGCTTACACCAAGTCCTTCAAAAAGACAAAAACAAAGATGGTTCCACTTCGTTATCCACCAGCTGTCCTATATAAGAGGGATTTTTTCTTAAGGAGGCCTATGGAAGTCAGAGATGTGATGCTGAGGGCCTGGTTGGTCCACCTGAAAGGAAAAGAAAGCAGGAGTGCTCAGTATGATCAGTTCTTGGTGAGAGTGTTTAAACCTCTGTGGTCGGTTCCGCCCTCGGAACGTCCCTCCCAATCACCTGGAAGATCTGTGGCATGGGGGGCAGAGCTGATCTGGAACCTGACCAAGGACAGACTGGAACAGTGTTCTTTTGAATCTGGTGAGTTTCCAATTCAAATAATATTTGTTTTATATATGCTAAATGGACAGTGTTGGGTAAAAGGGGTATGAGTTCAAATCCTAGCTCTGACATGCCACCGCTGTTTGGCCCTTGAGTAAATTCATGATTTGATGAATCAAATGCAAATTCAAATTCATTCGTGAGTTGCCCTGGATTAAGGCGCTTGTTAAATGGCATAAATATACACAGACCAGCATGTGATGTCTGATTTGTGTCCGTCAGGAATTTACTAACAATTTATTTTAGAGCCTTAGAAGCCGTACAACCAAGTCAACCTTGATACTTGATGCTTTTGCAGATGTTGTTGATCTCTTGAAGTTCCCGTTTGCAAGCACCAGAGAGAAATATGGAGTCATCCGCACACTGGACCCTTTTGTCAGCACCGAGTTGGAGACTGTACGTTTACAGGGTACTAGGAAACCAAGGTCAGGTGATCAGTACAGCTTAGTCTAAAACACAATAACATTCTGCAGGGCAATGTTTACCAGATTTACAAAAGCCGGTGCCCACAATCGGGACACCAAAGTACCCAGAGTAAACCCACTCAGAGCACATGCAGACTCCACACAGAAAGGTCCCAGACCGCTCCACTCTGGGATTGAACCCAGGACCTTCTTGCTGTGAGGCAGCGGTGCTAACCACCGAGCCCCCGTGCTGCCCTTAATGTTGTTATTATTATTATTATTATTATTATATTTAAATATGTTGTGTTGTGAAGCACTTTGTGACTTGCTTCAGAAAAGTGGTAAACAAATAAAAGGTTTACTTGCTTGAATTTACTATTTAATTGAATCCATGAATTTTTGTCGCTGCTATTACAGAGTGACTCTGTCACTGTGGATCTACTTGCTGAACTGGTGCAACACAAAGCTCTGTGGGATTGTACAGCATATGAACGAGCACAGGAAAATGGAATCACCTCTCATAATGCTGAATAATAAAGGTAAGTGCATAGTCGTTTTACCACAAAGATTTACTTTGCCGTCGTACTGACAGACGACACGTTCCATAAACACCATTTGCAATATTATCAAGCGTTTACCATTATAACCCATTGTACCTGTAGTTTGTATTCCAAGGATATATATGGATGAAAAGAACAATACATGTCATATTACAATTTGTAGTCACAATATATGGCAAAAGCTATGTAGACACCCCCTTTAAATCTCTGTTATTTCAGCCACACTCGCTGCTAATACGTTCCAAATGGAAAGTGTACTGGCATGTAGTCTCCTCACACAAACAGTAGTGGTAGAATAGGTTGGACTAAAGACTTCACTGACTTTCAGTACAACATTTGCCAACTTTGCTCCGCCTTCCAACAAAGTCAATAAAGAAAGGGTTTGTCAGCTTTGATGGAGAACTTTGCATGCACAGATCCCTGACCTTAAGTGACATCTTTGAAACAGTGAACAGAAGGTTATGGGTTTTTAATGGCCAATGCGAATGCCGATATTTCAAGAGCAGTAAGGACATAACACTGCTCACAAAAGTAGGGGATTTTTAATTATGGGATATTTCATTTTGAAATATTATTTTTGTGAGCGGTATATATGAAACCACATTTTAATAAAAAAGATTACTATCATGTTTTTGCTCAAACTAATTGTCCCAGCAAGTTATGAGTTTCTCTGCATTTTCTTCACTACATTTTAATATTGGCCTGTGGTAGCCTAGCAGTTAAGGTACTGGACTCTGGACCAGAAGGTCCCACCTCTGCCAAGCTGCCACAATTGGGTCCTTGAGCAAGACCCTTAACCCACAATTGCTTAAAAATGTAAGACTGTATTAATTGTAAGTCGCTCTGGATAAGAGCGTCTGCTAAATGCTGGAAAAATGAAATGAAAATAATATTGGTCATGTGAATTCCGGAATCAGCTGATTCTGAATGTCTCAAAGTAGCATTAGTCGTCTGCCCGTTAATGAGTCTATCATGAGAGTCATGTGAGATTAATTAGAATATCAAGCATGAGACAGGGCTCGGTGCCCGACCTCAAAATCATGTTCCAAATTGAATAAAAAATGTTCTCTAAGGAGTGAAGGCTATTGTAGAACCAACTTCATACCCACATTTTTGTTCACAAACTTACAGTATGTGTATCTCTATTAATGAATATTATCCTCTATTCAACCGTTGTACTAATTGTGGGTCAGATTTAAGCCGCCTTTCCCTATTCCCACCGTGCTTTCAGTGTGCCTACGTGTACTTTGGAGCTTTTGGGTGTCCACAAACTTTTGGATACATCTTGTTTACTGCGCCCAAATTTTTGCCTGCCAAATACCAGGTCTCTGGTAGCACTATGACGGATCCTGGATCATTTTGCACATGTTTGTGTTTGTGTGTTACACAGTAATACACGGTATTGCATTTTGTGCTTGTGTGTTACAAGGTAATATCGTGATCCAGATGACCTTGGTTTCAAGGATGGAGCAAGCATTCACAGTTCACACCGTTCTGCCTCTCAGGACCTGGATCCGCCTGGACCTCTCATTCTATGTCTTGCAGGTTTGTTACTTATAACTCTTGCACTTTTAAGTCATTACTGAGGGGGCGGCAAGGTGGCGAAAGCTATTAGTGCAGTCGTTTCACAGCTCCAGAGATCCCCATTCAAGGTCAAGATCGATCTTGACCTTGCACCTGGCATGATCTTCACAGGGGTTTACTCTGGGCACTCGGGTTTCATTCCAAAGACATGCATTAGGTTAATTGGCCACTCTAAATTGGCCCCATATGAATGTGTAATGATATAAATAAGCAAGGGACCAAAGACCAAAACGTGGTTTGATTGTTTGTTTTATTTGCATATTATTTTTTTTAATGATTGATACCTCACATGAACAGTCATTATGGTTGGCTGGTCTAATATCTCCGGAGATGCTTGAACCGAACTTGTCAGAAAAGTAAACAAATGTTCAAACAAAGAAAATAAATGTTAAGTCGACAAATAATCAAAATAAATAAAATAAATAAGAATTCTTGGCCACCACTGAGAGTGATATTTTGAACTTGCTGGGTTGAAAACCAACACCAAAACAGCAATCCACCGAATGTTCCTCTTCTTTTTGCTCTCTTTTTCTCTCAAGGCAAAGATTTTAATTACACTGGCAACACCAGAGGAAAAAACGGTGAAGGCGACACACAGGTATAAGTATTTCTTTGCGTAATGTAAGTGTTGTGTACTCCATTACATCCCGGGATGGGTGGAACGGCAGTGGAAGGGGTTAGCACTTTAATATGTGTGTGTGTGTGTGTGTGTGTGTGTGTGTGTGTGTGTAATAGAAATAGCCAAGTAATATCATTAAACCATAAAGACAATCACTCACTTGTTGACATTGTCTCAGTTTCCAGAACGCTATTTTATATAACGACACCTCAGGATACTTCTCGATTGGTGGTGACAGCTACATCCCTGGAATCCATGGCTATTTTGGACCTGTCAGATTTTATCGCTTAGGTTCTGAAAAGGTGAGAATATTTATGTTGCTTTTCTGTACCGGAGGGTTAACCACGCGCCAGGTGGTGTAGTAAATAGTGAATGCAGAGGATCACGGACATGGAAAGCCAAAAGTGTCAAATATTGCCCAAGAATGTGAAGGTGGTATGTCAGTTTTACCAGAATGTTCATGCTCTAGTTTTTGACAAGGCCATCAAAAAGGCCAGCCTACAGAAATTTAAAGCATAAGGTCACTTTGGAGGGCATAAAGGGTTGTTTGGCTTTCCGTAAGATTCCTTTTTTATGGTGAGCATACACACAGATAATGCAATAGCATGAACAGTCATTTATTAGCGCATACATGTATCTTGTATTAGAACGAAGAAGAGTTAATATTAGCATCACAATAGCATTTTTGTGGCACAGAATATGTTTTGCCTCCCACTACACATGGAACACCAAAAGGGTCACATCACATAGCTCATAAATGATAGTCTTTTATTACATTGAAGCAAACATAGTATCAGAAAAAATGATGTAAAACTTTTAAAACCCACCCTTTTGGTGTTCCATAGGTCGGCATGCACACAGAACAGAAATGGCTCTATTTAAAAAAAAAAAATTGAGGCAACTTTAACTGAAGTGTTATATTTTTTGGAAAATGATTTGTGAAACTAGGACCAGCGTCTATTGTAAGATGCTTTTTAACCGTTTTAAATTGTCATAATATCGCTAAATTGGGATAGGCTGTCATTTGTTAATGACATAATAATTATTAATTGGGAGTCAATTATAATTTAGTCAAACCACTTTGACAGTTTACAGACATTTATTAATAATAACTGTGTTTAGGTGGTGAACCCTTTGTCTCCGGTGAGGGTCGCGAAGGAGTTAGACAGAGCACACAGACGGTGTGAGGAGATTAAAGAATTCACCAAGAACTATGTAAACACTCTACGAGTCAACAGACCCAATGGTAAAGTTTGAGAAGTTCTATAAAGCTAACCCGTTACTAGACTGTTATAGTCCTGCCACAATGTTCACTCATAGACTTCATGGGCTTTTACACAATGATGATGAAAATATGATCTGTAGTGAAGGTAGCATGTGCAAAAGTGAGGTCCACATAAATCCCAGGACCCAGGATCACATTCTCAAAGTCCAGTTCTGCTGCATGTATGTCTTTTGTAGATGCTGTTTTTGGTGGACAGGGGTTAGCATGGTTAGCACTTTGACCGCTCTGTTGATGCACCTGTCCTTCTCGGAGTCGGTCGTGTAGATATACAGCAGATGTTTGGCCAAAATGTGTGACAGGAGGGTGGCAGTTTGGGCTTAGGTGAAAAGCTAAAAGCAGTCTTTCTTAGAAATATACATATATTTGTGATAGTGTTAGTCTTTAGTGTAGTGCTATGTGTCGTTTGGACTGTGTGGATCAGCATGGGATTTAAATTGAGGAATCTCATGCGGCCAAACCATACGCTCTACCAATGTGCCACTGGCAAACAGCCTGAAATAACCAAACCAACCAAAGCTGAGGTCTCCCTGAGGTGCCTCTTTCTTACAACTTCAGAATTCCTCTTTGACTTAAACCTTCGAAGCTTGAGCCTAACATGGCTTTCACTTCTTCCAACTTGACCATTGCTCTACTTCTGCCTTATGCAGTTACTTTTAAATGTGCTTTGTTCAGTTGTTTCGCTCTGTTCATTTAATTAAATGCACTAAATACAATATACTATTTGGCATGCTTAAATAGCCTGTAGTGCAGCTGGGGCTAATTTATGCCGATTGTCGTATGCATTCACAATGAGTAAGTGCTTCAGTAAAATGGACGTGATTGACTATTAGTCATCTAAATTCAGGTTCTGTTCGAGCCTTATTCAGTTTGATAATAAGCCAAGACTACACCTGCTTGTCTGTAGCATTAAAGCTGAAAGGTGAGTTTTTAGTAGCTCGACTCTGCCTTTTGTGAACTCCTTTGCTCTTTTAGACCAATGTGAATCCTATTACAAGGAGTTTAATAGGACATTGGACCAGACGAAGTGCGAGCAGAAGTGGTCTTGGGATCGGCAGGAGAAGTACAGCACTACATTTAAGATACTGAGAGCGCATGAGAAAGAGCTGATGTCACACATCGGTACGTGCACTACTTACATTTATCCACCAGGCTTCTGTAGATAACAGAATGGAAATGTGTGCTCACTGTTATGTTATGTTTTTTTAAGGCCCATGGAGCAGCTCAAAAGCTTTGCTCTTGTGTCGGCACCTTTTCCAAGAGGTGGTGAGGAGAATAGCTGAGTTGGCAGGTTCAGGTGTGACAGAGGTTGACCCCTTTTTGACAGAGCAGCTGGAATTCTGCTCGTGCTGGGGTCATCAGCAGGCCACCCTCATGCTTGCCACTTTACACCTGGCAGGTCTTGGTGTGCCAGTGGACCAGGAGATGGTAAGGGATGGGCATGTGTAGTGCTGGACTCGTATCTGGGTTGTGACTGAACGATTTTAGCCATTTGTATGTACCAGTGTTTATTTTGGTAGCAAATTATAATTTATTTTTAGACATAATTTAGTCCTCTGAATTGTTTTTTGTTTTCGTTTAGTTTTAGTCGACTAATTATAAAAAAAGATTGTACTTATACAGTTGACTAATTATGAAATGTAGAGGTGGCTTTTTTGATATTTCCCTTGAACTATCTCAGTCACACTTGGATGAAATGAAACGTCTGTTAACCAGCCACAGAACAGGATTAAACATTTATTGTCCTATCTGCTTATCCTAGTCAAGGTCGTGGGAGAGCTGGTGCCTAGCTGGCAGCACAGGGCGTAAGGCAGGAACAACCCTAGACAGGGGGCTAATCCAATGTAGGGCACACACACTAAGGGCACTTTGGAAGTAACAGAGAAACAAGCACAATAAGAGAAACAGATCGTAGTGATTAGAGAAACATATCTTAGATGAACAGGTTTTCATTTCTCTCTTCAGTTCAAGTCTGTTGTGTCGAATTTGAGGCGTCTTACCGCATTACTGATTGGATCGCTACCCAACTCGTCCTGCCTGTCCACCATGTTGTGATTGGATCTCTTCCAAACTAAATCAGTTTACTAGATGTCATCTCGGCCAAACATCTTACAAAAGGGTCAATTTATTTAGTCCTATCTTTTAATGACTTTTTATTTAGTCATCATATCATTTTCATTACAAAAACGGAACCTTAACAAAAACTACATTTATGTCATTTAGAAGACACACATATTCAGAGCGGCTTACAATTGTTACAGTCTTACAGTGCAGCCAATCATGGGTCAAGGGTCTTGCCCAAGGACCCAACAGTGTCAATCTGGTAGAGATGGGATTTGAACCCTTTACCTTCTTATCCATATCCCCACAAACTATGATAAAAACCATTCGTCAGTGGCAGTAACACTGGCATGTACACTGGTTAATAAATGGTTCATCTTGTGATACTTAACCAGCTTATTGATTATGTTTAAAAATAAGTACATACATTGTTCGATAATCGTTAAACTTGTTGTACATTGGCATCTGTGATTTACAGGGTCAGGCGTACAGCCTAATGGGTGGCGTAGCAGATAGTCATCTAGCTCTGCTGCACCTGGGCTACAAGCACATGCAGGGTCTTGACGGCTTCCCCAAGGACCCGGATGTGGCATACGGCTACTACGCCAACATAGGGAGGCAGACCAGCATTGATCGCGATAATGTCCAAGAAACAGATGTGAGCACCGTTAAAGACTCTTCAGCTATAATAATATAGCTGTAATTTTATTATAACTAACAGTATTTGCTTTCATATGCATTTGAACTAGTGTTTTTAAATGACACGGAGTTTAAAAGTATTTTAGATACCTCACATGAGCAGTGCTCGCAAACGGTCTTGCCGCACTTGTGAAATGATTCTCCACAGCCCGACATATTTGCTGAACGCATCTGCACTGACCTGCTTAGCAGAGCAAAGGAAACAACCGACGTTTTTAATTACGGTTTCATTATAATTAGCCTTGAAAGAAACTTTCAGATTCCATCCGTCCATTATTGCCCGCCGGCCAGCCGGTGCCCACCCGGCAACTCTGGGCGCAAGGGCGTTGAACAACCCTAGATGGGGTACCGATCCATCATAGGGCACATACACACACACACACTCACTCACAGTTTTGGACAAAGTCTTAGGGTCCACTTTTTTAACCAATGAACTTAACACACGTCTTTGGACTGTGGGAGGAAACCGGAGTATCCGGAGTAAACCCACGCAGACACGAGGAGGACATGCAGACTCCACACATGAAAGGATCCATGTCCCTCCCCCCTGGGATTGAACCCGGGTTTTTACAGGTCGATTGATATGGGTGTTTAACCCACGAGAGCCCTCGTGACATGATAATAAAAATCATATATGATATACACTGCTCACAAATCTCATTTTTAAATATTTAGCTCACTCTCGTGGGTTAATGAGCAATTTGGATGCCGATAACTGATATTTAATAATAAAAACAATTGGATGAAATAGCCCCTAATTTTTGTAAGCAGGATACATATAGATACATATATATTTAAATTATTGCGCTTAACAATTACATTTATTACCAGGTAACATCTTGTTTCTGGGGGAAAAAAAAAACAAAAATGTATAAATGCAATAAAACAATGTTAGAGTAGTGGACATGGTAGCAGCATTGAAAAAAATCCCAATCCCATTTACGTTGTAATGCTGGAAACATGGTTTTCACCTTCTTACAATAAACCTCACCCCCACTGAATGTTTTTTTTACTCTCTCTTTGTTTTTAGTCACTCAGTAATCCCAGGTTATGTGCTGTAAATCATAAAGCATGTCTATTTGAATAAAATCCCAATCCCAACCTGTTTCTGTCCAGCAAACCGTCAACGAGCACGTGGACGTAACTAACGAAGACGACATGCTCCTGCAGGGAGGAGAGTGGGGTGACGTCGCACACTTTCTCAAACACCAGGCGGAGAGAGGAGACGTGAAATCCCAGGTACTCTGTCGCGGTGATTCGTATGGAACGAATAACTACATCATTAAGAGGTTTCTGATGTGTGCGCGTATGTACGTTAGAAATATCTGGCACAGATGTTGTTCTGGGGAACTAACGGCATGGAGAGGGACATCAGCACGGCTATGAAGTGGTACGCTAAGAGCGCACTGGCCATGACGGACGCTTCAGCCATGTACGACTACGGCATCTTCCTGCTGAAGGTCAGAGACCCGGAGGCTTTGTGTCAAGATAACCCTCTGATAATTCGGAATGACTATTTAAAAAAAATCATACTAGGTATAAACTGTAAATAAATGATTAGATTTTAGGAAATAAATTGAATCCCTTGTTGGATATCAGGGTATTGGAGTGAAGAAGAATGTAACGCTGGGAATAGAATTCCTGGAAAAGGCAGCTGACATGGTGAGCACAAGTCTTGCTACATTAATATTGCTCACGAAAATTAGGGGATTTCAAAATGAATATGAAGAGGATCAGACAGGAACTGCTGGTTAATCTGATCCTGTCCATGCCCCATCACTGTCAGTGTGTTTTGACACTTTTCGATGACCATACACCCTACTTAACAGTCAATGTTGGGGGCACTCTCGGCCAGTTTAACCTGCTTCTGTTCACCCCCATGAATCTATCACTTGCTACGCAATCGCCATAATAGAGTTTGCATTTCATTTGCGTAATCGAACAACTTTCTTTGACTTTTCATTTGTTTTTCTGATGATCTGATGTTTAATGTAATAAAATCAAACGCTTCTTTTTTAATCGCTCCATCTTCATTTTTGAAATATCGTCTCATTTTTGTGGGCAGTATTATGTTGAGGTTGGCAGTGTTGGTTTACATTAACGGTGACATATCTTGCGCAGGGCTCTGTGGATGCACTGAACGGTCTAGGCTGGTACTACAGCACTACTGGAAGTGAAAGTAAAGCCTTCCACTACTTTGAGCTGGCCGCTGGTAACGGCAGTCGAGATGCTGTCTTTAACCTGGGCGTGTATCACCTGAGTGGAATGATGCTCGCTTCACCTGTGGAGAATGAGGTATACAGCATTTGCACTATAAATTAAATGAACGTAAATGCGACGTGAAATACTATAGGAACAGAGTGTAGATTATGGCAGGCCATCGGGGACAGAATCGGTGCAGATGTGACTTTAACGAACATGAATTTGTGGATTCATGGAAATGAGTAAATGAGTGCAGACAGAGTGCAGACGGCACTACAGAGGTACTGATAATTCACTGTCAAATTTGACCGAATGTGATACAAAGCGCCTTTACTAGCAGATGTCTGTTTTCAACGAATAATATATTCTTCCCAATGGACAGAACTGGAAATAATTATTTACATTTACGGCATTTAGCAGAAGCCCTTATCCAGAGGGACTTACAACTGAGCACAGATTACAGGCTTACAATTCAAGCAAGGGTGGATTAAGGACCTAACTGTGGCAGCTTGGCAGTGGTGGGATTCGAACCCTGAACCATCAGGTCCGGAGTCCAGTACTCTAACATTTAAAAATGATTCAAAAATGATATTAATTATTCATATTATTATATTATTATTTAACATCTGCTTCACCATCTGTGAACCAGGGCATTCACAGAAAGTCATGTAGTTCTTATCACAGTTATTTTGATGTTTTATGTCATTTATTAGACGCCATTATCCAGAGTGACTTACAGTTGATATTTTCTTCCAGTTCAAGCAGTTGTGGGTTAAGAGCTTGCTTAAGGACCCAACAGTGGCTGCTTGGCTAAGGTTGAATTTGAACCCTGGACCTTCTGGTCCGTATTCCAGCACTTTAAGCGCTAGACTATCACAGTTCCTAGCTGTGGTACTGTTACGTTTGCACATACTAGTTTTCTGTCTTTCAGTTATGAATTTCTATGAGACATTTTCTTTCCTGTTGTAATGTGGCGTTAAATTGAAAGGTCATTAATCGGATGGACTTTAACTGGAGTATACCTGCATTTAAAATGTCTAAATCGTGACAGGTCGACTTTTTGTATGCTGTGTAGAGTCACACTGTAACACACCCGTACTTGACAAATGTATTAGGCTTAAAATAGATACTAGAGGTTTCCTAGTTTCAGATTCTGTTCACCACATACCTATCTATGCAAATCTCTCATCTGTGTGTCTGTGTGTGTGTGTGTGTGTGTGTGTGTGTGTGTGTGTGTTTCAGACAGCTGCGTTTGAGTTTTTCCTCAAGGCCGGTGAGATGGGCCACATTGAAGGAGCAGTGGAGGCTGCGTCTTATCTCTCTAGGGGAAATCTCCCAGGGGTACACAGAGACCCTGAGAAAGCCTTACAGTACGTTTACTCTCAGTGCAGGTTCTCGTTGGAGAAATACAGCATTTGAGTGTTGATGAAAGGACTAATTAATAAAGTAAATGAACAAATCATCTAGGCTGGCCAGGTGGTGTAGCCTAGTGCTGGTTGTGTTTTCCTCGAGTGTCAATTCGCTGTTGTATCGTCTTGTCGTTGCATTTCGATTTTCTTGACTCCTCCTCCACAGTTTACTGAAGCATGTCAGTGAAAGAAGCAGCCACCTGGGATTCTCCAACCGAGACGCTCTTAAGGCGTATCAGCAGAGGTCATGGTGAGGAACGCATTTATTCCTCCGATCATGCAGTAAAACCAGTCAAAGTGTGTTCTGTTTGCTCAGGAAGTTGTACTTCATCAGTCCTGCTTTAGGTTATTTAGAGTTACTTGCAAATTGCATGACTCATTTCCTGTTCTGTATATGTCAGGGACGAGGCCTTGCTGCTGTATGCCATGGTGGCAGAGACCGGCTTCATTGTGGCACAGACCAACGCCGCATATATCTGTGAGGTAATCATGTTGATCATGAGGCTGTTGATCTGCTGCTCAAATTGAAAAAAAAAGCGTTGATTCCGGACATACTTTGACTATGAAAATGTGTCTCGCTGCTCGGCATTTGCTCGGTACACTTGCTTAAACAGTTCACAGGGACTGTTCAGATTCACATCATCCCTAGCTGTTTTGCTTGTTGTTTTTCTTTATTTTTACATCCACACGACTATATTCTTAGTGCAAGTAGGTCCCCATGGGTACTGAAATGATTAGCAATCACAGCCAACCGAAAGGAAAACTTTCAAGGAAAGCACTGAGCGTTACGACCTAGTGCCCTGACTTTGCCAATAGAGTAGTTGTATTATGGTGCCGGTTGCTTCAACATACCACTCCATTCCTTTTTTGGCCACCAGTAAAATACAGAATTGAGTACAAAGTTTTGTTATTTGTTTTTATGGCTGGCATGGCCTGGCACCGCGCTACCGCTCTACGTTGCTCCACCATCATTACACCTCACGATCCCTTCGATCCTCCAACCAATTGCTCCTAGCCGTCCCTCGCTCACGGATGAGGACCTTTTCCACAGCCGCAACAAAATTTAGAATTGTCTTCCAGTTCATATTAAAGAATCCCCTACCTTGGATTGCTCTCAGGCAATAGAGTCCTTTTAAAAAATGAGATTGGTGATTTGCAAGTGATTGTTTTATATTACGATGGTGATTTTATTGTTTTATTGCCTCATGTCTCCGTGTGAATTTAATTTAATTTAATTTGACTCTTTTCTTGTGCAGCACTTTGGCCTAGTTGTCTTGTTCTTTATAAATAAAGGTGACTTGACTTGACTTTTTTGCTGTGAACTCTATTATAGTTGTTGAAACACAGCTCTGCCTGCCTGTGGAGGTACCACAACCATTCCACCTATAATCAAGCACCGCACGAATCGGGTGAGATTTCAAGCTGCTGTGTTCTGTACCTTTTGCAAGCTCATACCAAGATTTTGCACCCTAAATCTCTCGAATTTTCTTTATTACTCGGTCAGGTCTTTTGAGGATGGGAGAATACTACAGTGCGCAAGGTGATATGGTAAAGGCCATGGACCTGTACAGCAGGGCAGCAATTCAAGGCAGTCCAGAGGTAGCAAACACTCTCACTTTTCATTCTCCAAGTCATTTGGATGACCAAAAAATGGTATTACCCAACACTACTAGGTAGAAAAAGGTGTCTGCATTCTTTTGGCCACACTACAGGGTGAGTTAAGATACAGGACACCCAGAAAGACCAGCAGTTTTACACAGCACTGTTGCATCCCTCATAGCCAATCTGAGAAACCGGGACTGTGGAAGATAAGCCAGTAGTGACAAACCACTACTAAACTCAACAATGGTTTTGGCAGCCATGTCCTATGACTTTTGACTCACCCTATATGTAACATAGCTGTGCATAAAGTGTAAAAGCCTAATTCTAATTGCCACATCCTTAGGGCATGTACAACTTGGCAGTTTTGATTGAGGACGGACACAGGATTTCCTCTAATGTCCTTGAGAAACTGCAGATATCGACAGAGGTGCAGCTGGACAAGAGCGCCGTGGTGGAGAAACTGTTACTCAGGTAAGGTACCCAGGATCTTTTTTTAAAATCTGGAAATACAAAGGAGCAATAGCCGGTTTGTGGCTAAATCCGTAGCATTTTCTTTATATTTGGTAGTGCTGCGTCGTACGTATATTTGTGGGTGAATTTCGTTGGGTCTAGAAGGTAACCGTATTTGTTTTTGTTTTTTTTATCGCTTTAGATGCAGGACGCATGAGGGCGAGGCACAAGAGATGAGTCCATGCTCTCTGGTTCTGCTCCAGCTGCAGGTTGCCAGAGCCTGGCACAGTTTCACCCATAGCACTACACAGCTGGCACTGAGCTTCACGACTATTATTATAGTGCTGTTTATCGTGCTCCAAAGTGCACTCGGTGAGTCACCTACGATCTACGTAACCGACCGTTACAACGTAAAAAGCGTCAAAATGCAAATGTTTTGGCATCCTAGCTCGACGAAAGAGGTTCATTTTCGAAATCGAAAAAAGAAAAAAAAAAACAGATTTAAATTTTGCCTGGACATTTGCATAGAGTCCAAACATCTAGGACAAATGATGTATAAATTATGTGATGTGCAATCAGACTCATAAACAGCTGAGCTGATGACGCCATTCATTACTCTATTGCACCAGTTTATTCCCTGCGATGTAAAATCCCACTGCTGCAGGGACCCAGGTTCCTGTCCTGGCAGTACCTCCTGGCATGCAGAAACGATGATTCAATGTTAAGAGTGTGAAAAAATGCATTTTCTTTTCATTTATTTAGCCAACAAAACTTCTTTGAACAAACATCGAGGGTTAAGCAAATCTGACTTCAGCCCTTAATCTTTCTCTCATGCTTTTTTCTTTAGCACATTACTCCTCTCGCTCACGCCATACTGCTGTCCAATCACAAGGCAGGGAACGTGACTCAAGCATCTCCGATCCTACTGCGAGTCAGGAAGGACTGTCAGGTCTGGAGCAGATTGCCCAAACCCACGTGTCCCGGCACGTCCGACCGCTCCAGGAAGCAGCTGACCTGGTCATCACGGCAGCAGGAGTGTATGTGTGCGCCCTGTGTACCGTGTTCATCACTCATCTGTTTTAAGAGTCTAACGTTAAAGTTCAGCTGAAGGTTTTAGGACTAGCAGGTAGCAGCACTTGCAAGACCAGTATCCACACCCACACCCACACAAGAATGAGAGCTTATTACAGAGCAGAGTTCGTAGGCAGTGCTAGCAGGTGTTTGTAGTTTAGGGAAATTTCAGATTTCTTACAGCACAGAGTTCATCATGTTACACCATGTTACAACCTTTTTCTGCAGTGCCTCCACTAATGAGAATCTTTTTGATCCCCCCCCCCCTCACACACACACACACACACACACACACACACACAAACACAGATACACGCAAACA
>JAUZST010079033.1:0-20805 GCA_034779995.1 Parotocinclus haroldoi | reverse complement strand
TTTTTTTTTTTTGCAAAACAAAATTGCATTAAATAAATCAGATGTACTTTACAAATCTACCTTTATTGCACCCTTTTTTCGCACCCCTCTTTGAAGGTCATTATAGTTTTGAGGCTGTTGCTTGGCTCGTTTTCTATGGGATTAAGGTCTGGAGACTGGCTAGGCCACTCCATGATTTTGAAGTGCTTCTTCTTGAGCCTTGGCTGTATGTTTTGAGTCATTGTAATGCTGGAATACTCATCCATGACCTGTTTTCAGTGTCCTCTCGGAGGGAAGGATTTTACAGTACATGACTGAAGCTGTCCTCTGCCCCTAGCAGAGAACCTTTCCCAAATGCATAATGTTTCCACCTTCAGACTTGACAGAGGGGATGGTGTTCTTGGGGACATAGTCAGCATTTCTCTTCCTCCAAAGATTTCAGTTCAGTTGATGTCAAAGTGCTCAATTTTGGTCTCATCAGACCACAGCACCTTCTCCCAAGCACTCTGATTCATTCAGGTGTGCATTGTCAAACTTCAGACGGGTCTGCACATGTACCAAATTAAGCACAGGGACTGTTTAGGATTATAAACCATTACAGCATAATGCATTACCAATGGTTTTCTTGGTGAGTGTGGTTCTATAGTTGCCTTGAGAATATTAACAAGATTCCATGTATACAACACAAGCAACACATCAGTACTGCAACAATTTATTATTTCTGTAGCAAAATATTTGAAGGCAACAACTATTTATGTTATAACCATGGAAACAAAGACTGACAGAGGGCAGCACGTCAGCCAGGAAGGAAAAACGGACATCTGGAAACATGAGTAATTTAATCATGTATACCTTCTGATCTTAGATGTTTTTGACATAGTTGCCATTAACATTAACATTAACACTAACACTAAAGGGTATATTCATAAAGTTTTTAATTATATATTAAAATACGATATGAACTCAGTTGTAGACACCATTAATATGTTATCTGGACATAATTCAAATAAAATTATTATTATCATTATTTTTCAAAAGTTAAGATTCAAAAGCCTCCAACTGAAAAATCACCCGTTATTCATGAAAGATATTTCTGCTGGAGTTTTTGGTTATATGATTACTTCTGAGCCTCATTTGCACGTTTTTTTTTTTTCTCTCGTCCTTCCTTTCCATTTTTCCACATGAAGAGTATGTGCACATTGCGTTTTGGCTTCATCTCTTAGATTTAAATGGAGTCTAAGCCACTGCCTTTAAATTGTATTTATAAATAAGAAAAACTTCCATTCATTCAACGTGCAGTTGAGCTGTTATATGAAATTATATCTTCTGAAAGCTGAGGCCAGGCCGAATACTCGGCCACAGCTTGGCTGGCAGACATTTGGAAAATGGCTTTATAAGAGATCATAGACTCGTCTATCAGAAAACATAAAGGCAGTGCTTAATTTGTAATACATTAGGAATGCATTAGGTAAGGGAACACCGAGCGTGCCCTAATCAGGCAAATAGGTATTAATGGAAATGTTCCAGAGCAAATAAACCTAACTAATACAGTAGCTTTCTAAACCAAATACTTAAATTAATACTTAAAAATAAGTTTTCACCATTTACGTTTCCTTACATGACTGACTAATTAAGTACTAATCTAATTATGCCAGTTACTAACTAAAGAAAATGAGACGTTTGGGTTTTTGGAATGGAGGTTAGTACACAAGTACCATTTAAATCAAATTATTTATTAATTTTGATCATTTTTCTTCAATTTTATATATTTAAACACAGGTGCTGCATCCACACAAATAGGTACTGGAAAGCATGTACTCTGGGTAGGATCTGGCTCAAATTAGGGACTGATTAGAAGATTATTTTTTATGGGATATATAAGATGTTTATTTGAATGTACTTTGCTCAATAAAAGGTTCATTTCAATCTCAAAATATATTTTTTTGTGCATTTTCTGAGACAATGTATAGAATTTTGAGAGACTCTTAGAGAATTTGGAATTGAGAATTCAAAGCCCATATTACACAGTGGTTGTTTGTGGACATGGGTAATTATACAATTATAATTGTATGTTAACTCTAAATGAACCTGTACAAGTGCTTTGTTTGCAAATTATTGGTATTCTTAAACATACACTAGTTCTACTAATAAATCTTGAAAAAAAGAATCTGGCAGAGAGTAAGGTGTACTTACTATCCAAATAATTAAGTTAAAAGAAGCAGGGCTGTATATGAATCTACCAGAAAGAGGAGAGAGAAAATAAGCCACCAAGATAACACAAACAGTTTGATTTAATTATATCAAGTTGCATTTTTATTACAAAGGTAATGGCACATTTTCCTGCAAAGCACCGATCGGGCATACCCAACAAAGACCCAGCAAATTATTTTTGTCCTCTGTGGTGGAACAGCAACCTGAGGTTTTTAATTCAAAACAATTTCTGAATAACTGGAATAAAACATGCAGAGGCTTTACTGAAAACAATATGTTTATGAAGGATTTCCTTGCTGTCATTTCCAACGAATTGTCACTAAATGTAAATTAATACATTTGTATATTATATTAATTGCAACATGTTTATATGCGCTTCCAAGTGTTAATACTTGCTTTCTTAAATTTATAAAATTATTGTAATAGATAAATCAATAAAATGCCTTGTATTTTGACATATTTTGCTTCTTCAATACCCTTCCTACTCTACCTGTAAATGTGAACCTACATTAACCCAACATATGAAATGGAAAAACCCATATTATAATTCATATAACCCTCTAGTCTTTTTTGACCTGTCTAGACACAGATGAGAAATAACCAGTGGGTGTTAAAATTTCTCAAGCATCTGATGTTCTAACAGGGATGACTCATAAAAGGTCACTTTTTCTCTCACTTCTTTTTTATTATTTACTGGAAATAATCAGGACACCTTAGTTTGACTAAAATCTAAACAAGTAAATGTAAAAAAACAGAATAGATATGATAGGATATTATGGCAGATTTGAGATATTCAGCTGAAGTTTCAGTTCATTCTGAAATGTGGAAGTAACAAATATCAAGTGTCAATGAAAACTTTTCATTCAATTCAACAAGTCCAAGTATGTACAGTGGGCACAGAAAGTATTCAGACCCCATTTAAATTGTCCACTCTTTGTTTTATTGCAGTCATTTGCTCAAAATCAGAAAATCAAAAAAGTTCATTTTATTTCTCATTAATGTACACTCAGCATCCCCTCTTGACAGAAAAAAAAACAGACATGTAGATATTTTTGTAAAGTTATTATAAAAGAAATACTGAAATATCACATGGTCATAAGAATTCAGACGCTTTGCTGTGATACTCATATTTAACTCACAAGCTGTCTTCTTCTTATCTGTTTTGAGATGGTTCTACTCCTTCATTGGAATCCAGCTGTGTTTAATAGAACTGATTGGACTTGATTAGGAAAGACACACACCTGTCTATAGAAGACCTCACAGCTCACAGTGCATGTCAATGAAGGACTGCTCACCGGAGAAACTGCCCAAGGAGTCCAGAGACAGAATTGTGGTAAGGCACAGATCTGCCCAAGGTTACAAAAACATTTCTACAGCACTCAATGTTCCTAAGAGCACAGTGGCCTCCATAATCCTTAAATGGAAGAAGTTTGGGATGACCAGAACTCTTCCTAGTCCTGGCCGTCCAGCCAGACTGAGCAATCGAGAGGAGAAGAGCCTTAGTGAAAGAGCTAAAGAAGAACCCAAAGATCACTGTGGCTAAGCTTCAGAGATGCAGTATGGAGACGTTAACTATCACTGCAGCCCTCACTCACAGGCAGAGTGGCCTAACGGAAGCCTCTCCTCAGTGCAAGACATATGAAAACCTACATAGAGTTGCATGTAATTCTTAACACAGTGTGGTTTTTCTGGTGATCTAGGAACAGTTTAATTGAATTTACACTGTTTCTTAGGAGAAAAAAATGCCCGGTATTGTCTTTTTTCCAGCAGAAATCTTATGGAACAAATGAATGATGACTACTGAGATAGGACTGTATTAGGCTTTACAGACATAGAATATCCACCAGGTATATGTCATACATCTAAAATTTACAATTTGCTTATTTAATGCTATCTAATTAATGTTTTACTTCCAGGTTATTGTTAAGTTTGCCTACGCAGTATGATGCTGATCTACTTTACAGGAAACTGGTGCTTTTAAATGATCATTTAATTTATATTATTACAGTTGAAACAACTCTTAAAATATTAAGGTGTTGCAGTCTACAAAAGAAATCGACATGCTTTTTTGCCCTTTATTTTGTTCTTTGACTTTAAAATAGCTGGTATTAGAAAACATCCTCCAAAATCTGTGATGAATCTTTTAATGCCAGCTAAACAACCATAGTCTCTTTTTGGTCTGTTTTAGTTACTTGAAGGAACATGTGAGCCAAGGCAATGTGATGATGTGAACAACCCATTTATTTCATGTAAAATAATTATAAAAATGTACTTAAGACAATATCTGAACAGTCATGGGTCAAAAGAGTAAAGGCACCAAGGAAACAGAATGCAATCATAAAGCTTACATGTACAGTTCATGAGGTGCCTCAGTATCTGAATATTTGCAAAACCTAAACTGATTCTGTTCTTTACTTCAAAATAATTACAGTAGTAATTTATACGGGTTATCTTAAATACATGCATTTTAATATTAAGTAAATAGTTTGTCAGTTTAAATCTGTAAATTGTTTTCAAGCAGGAAAGAACATTTTCCATACTTTACATATAGAGTTATGGATGTAGTTGCATTTACATATATTACAGTATATAGAATGATAAATATGTCAAACTTTACCAACAACAAAATACACTGTTTATTACTTGGCATCAGGTAAATTATTGTGTGCCCTTTGATAGTAAGCATGGGAATATATCTGGGTCTGAAAATTGCAAGATGCTGGATGTAATAAGCAGAAATTTATCTAAAAGTAACTTTTAGAGTTTCTTGGGTGTTGTCATTGTTTATGCAGACCATGCAGTTCTGTACGTCTGCTGCAAACCCTGATGTGAGATATGCAGAAGTTAATAACTAATGTGACACATATGTGGTTTCCTCTTTCATGTTAACGTGCAACTGGCTGCAGTTGTAATTCTTGATCTGGGTCAGGTGGTGGGTTTCTGTTAGATTTGCTCATTTTAGTAAAAACCTGTTTGATCTGCTCTCTGAATGAAGGGCTGAAGAAAAAGTAAAGCACGGGGTCAAAACACATGTTCAAGATGGCAAGAAGTAAAGTGGACTCTTTGGCCAAGAAAAGGTGCTTTTTCACACCACAGTCCGTAATTACCTCATTCTGCGTAAACGTGTAAGGCATCCGTACAGCATGATATGGTACAAAGCAAATAACATAAGCCACTGTCACCAGGGCAATATTGAGAGTAGCATGGTGAGCACTAGCCTGCTCGTCTGGGTCTCCTCCGCGTTTGCCCCACAATTGCTTCAGTACAAGGCAGTTGGAAAAGAGCACTGCCACAAAGGCATTAATGAAGAGTGCCATTCCCAAAAAAACAGACAGTGTGTGCCACTGTTTGCCAGTGGTCTGCTTTAAGTCTGCACAGGTTAAAGATGTACTGTTCGAAATATCGGTCTTGATTGGAATGGCCATGTTGGGGACGTTTATGAAGAGCACCAGTAGCCAGACCACAATCGACATCACTATGGCAAAGCCCACTTCTTGCAAGCGGAACAGTTTGGAACTGTGAGAGATCTGGAGGTAACGGTGCAAACTAACAAAGGCAAGGAATGTGATGGACGCATACATGTTGATGTAGATGAGTGGGGAGCTTACTTGGCAGTGGAAAATTTTCAGTCTCAGAGATTCCACACCCAGATCTTGGGTGATCTTTACTGGCAGTGCCAATGTAAGCAAGAAGTCAGCAGTCAGAAGGTTGATCAGGTACACATTCATGCATTTCTTAGAGTTTCTACTATATATGAATGCCCAGAGAGCCACCAGGCTGAGAGTCATACCAATGAGGAAGATAATGATGTAAACTGTAGCAAATGGAACCATGTTGTCATTTACCACACAGCGTTCGTCCTTCATTTTGAAACCTTGTGAAATGGTAATTGTGGTGGTATGAAATTCTTGTAGAATGTCCCACAGTTCAAGTACTGCGATGAGTAAAGGAATGTCGTCTACGAGGTAGCATGTATAGTATTGGTTCTTTGTCGTGTTTTTGTTGCCTGCTTGTCATCTGAGCCCGAGCACATGTATGTCATCACCAGACAGCTTTGCAGATTGACAAAAGGGAAGTGGTGAATAAGCCACCAATCTTGCAGTTATATCATTTCCCTTGTCTGTTGGTGAAGCAGGGTGGGAATCTGTTGAGACACAATGTTAACAGTTACATTTTTTAAATGTATTTCAGTTTTCAAAATTAGTAAGCATGATATAATTGACTGAGGTGCTAGTCTTTAGTAAATCCAACCAAACTTCAACAGCACTCAACAATAGAACATAAGCTTTTATTTTGATGTGGCACAATAAACATGAGGTTAAAGTGTAAGTATCTTAAGGGTAATTTAATGGTATCTACATTTATTTTATTGAGTAAATGTTAGACTTTAAGTAAGAGAATTTCATTTCAGTTGAGTTCAAGTTGGATCCTTGTTTTAGGTAGTCTAGAATACTACAAGAACATAGTTACTTTATTATTCTTAGTATTTCAGCTGTGACGTTGTGGCCATTGAGCTACATGTACTGAAAGTGAAGCACCAGTCCATGAGGTTTGGATAGGCTTTGAGCAGTTCTAAAATTTTATTTTACTGTATCACTGGTCTACATTTTTTAAAGTTATGCTTCCTGGAATGAAATGTAAGATTATGATTGACAAAGTCAAACTGACAAGAAAAAGATTTTCAGATTTGCATTATGACATAGGAGTTAGTAAATTAGTAGATCATATAACAATGCTGACACAGTTTGTGCCTGTTGTGTATCACAATAGTCAGCCAGAATTTGGATGGATTACAATTGCCATGATTCCACACTTCTTTTGTCCCATAGTTCTGATAAAACCTTGTTCATCAGTGACTGCACCAAGTTCAGCAGGGAAAAAGTCAAAAGTGCATAAAAAGGGATTTTAAATATTGCACTTTGTATGCTTTTAGCATTTTGTCATTCAGCTCAATGTACTTTGACTGCCCTGTAATAAAATCAACAACATCGTTATATGCCTTTCATCCTATTTCTCTGGCTCCATCATCTTTTGTTCATTGCTTTCACAATATTTTTCCAACTATTATATGAAAAGGAGGCAGACATGTCTTCTACCACATTTAATGCAATCTTAAACAGATATCCCATTCACAAAAATGACTTTTTTGTTAGGTTAATTAGTGTTTTAAAATTGTGCATAGTGTGTGTATAAATGTATGAACAGCAGTGCTTTGCGTAAATGAGCTGTAAGCCTATTAGCAGTGCCACTATTTTTGGATCACTCCAGATGTAATTGCTGAACTATCTGTGTTTCAACAACTTGGCAAATTCATTTTTGGGATCATACACATAAACCAGAGCCATAATCAATCCATCAGAAACAGAACTTGACAGCATGCTATAATATGCTAAAATAATTTAGTTCATGATTTGCACCTGGTGATAGCAAACACCATTGTTTCAAACAAAAGTAGCAAGTAATTTTGCTTTAGTCATTAAAGAGATCAATAAAAAATGTCTGGAGATTTTAGTACTGGCAGATTGTTGCCATGTGGTGTTGGTCTCATGGATGCAAATTTAGGCATTTAAAAAAAGACGGATACATTGGTCACACGGAAGTAACTGTTTGTGACGTGATACTTCTGGTATCGCAATATAATTGGGACTACAATTGACGCTTACTTTAAGTACCTCTGAGCCAAGCTTACAAACTGACCGCACCAATTTGATATCTGAAACAGAGGTCATAGTGTGATATCGAGCAGATTTTATAGCATGTCTGAAAGCATACAACCAGACTAATACATTGATGATTTTGCAAGTTTGCCCACCTACAAGGAATGAAGATCTGTAATTTTTCATCGTAGGTAAACTTCAAGACAGAATCTAAAAAAATCCAGAAAATCACATTGTATGATTTTAAATTATTCATTTGCATTTTATTGCATAAAATTAATATTTGATCACCTACCAACCAGCAGTCACAGACCTATTAGTTTTTCTTTAAGAAGCCCCTCCTTTTCTGTACTAGAACACCGTCCCAACCCTGAAGCATGGAGGTGTAAACATCATTCATTGAGGGACCTTTTCTGCAAATGGGCAGGACTACACAGTATTGAAGGGAGGATGGATGGGGTCATGTATCGCAAGATTTTGGCCAACAACCTCCTTCCCTCAATAAGAGCATTGATGATGGATCGTGGCTGGGTCTTTTAGCATGACAATGACTCGAAACACACAGCCAGGGCAACTAAGGTCCTGGAGTGGCCTAGGAAGTCTCTAGACCTGAACCCAATAGATAATCTTTGGAAAGAGCTGAAACTCAGTGTTACCTAGCGACAGGCCCAAAACCTGAAAGGTCTGGAGAAGAGCTGTATGGAGGAGTGGGCAAAAAAATCCCTGCTGCAGTGTGTACAAACATGGTCAAAAACTACAGGAAACATCTGACCTGTGTAATTGCAAAAAAAGGATTCTGTACTAGATATTAAGTTCTGTTTTCTATTGTATCAAATACTTATTTCATTTAATAAAATGGTAAATAATTCTTTAAAAATCAAATGTGATTTTTTTTGGATTTTCCTTTTAGTTTCTGTCGCTCAAAGTTGAAGTGTAACTATGATAAAAATGACAGATTCATTGTAGGTGAGAAAACCTGCAAAATCAGCAGTGTATTAAATATTTATTTTCCCCACTGTATATGAGAGGAATCTTTTAAGGTGATTTTTGTGATCAGCAGCTCAAAATCCATAAAATACACCAAGTAATTTCTGGAAGCAAGATCCTAACTATCAATGTAATTAATAGACACAATTAAGCCGTCCCATGCTTCACAGGTGGTAGGATTTGGGTCATGAGCTTTTCTGATATTCTCTCTATAATAAAACATGAAATATCTGTGCCCATATATCCATTTAGTATATGTGGATTAATATCCAACATGGTTATTGAAATTTAAATGAACTAAGTGCTGCTGAGCTTTTGGAAAACCCTTTTTATGATACCTCATAAAACATATACACTGCTCCCAAAAATTAAGAGATATTTCATTAAGGGATATTTCATTTTAAAGTATCCCCTCATTTTTGGGAACAAATATATAGGTAGTTTAACATGGGATGCGAAGAAGCTTTAGAACGACTTTAAAAGGGGTATTATTACTATTTTTTAATAATACAGTAATTCAGTATAGATGCCAACAACAGTACTGTAAAGTTTCAAATGCTTAAAACAAAACATGTGACAGACACAATACAATCCCCGAAGTAATGAATTAGTAATATCGACCTCACGAATGAGCAAGAAGAGAAAACATTTTAAGATTCAACTTTAAATAAAGGTAGCACATTTTACTCTTTACATCAGATCATCATGTGCAGAAGCCCATTTTCATATGGTCAAGTGTATATAAAATGCTGGATAACTATAACACAAATACAGAAAACATATCAATCCTTAAGGTGAAAAAACAAGCACTATGTTCTACCTAGTGTTTATATTTTAGAAAAACACTTACCACATCTTAGGTTGAAAAGTTTGTCCACCTCTGTTTAGATTATTTGGTGTCTGCAGTCCAACTTAATATAATCTATTTGTTGAATCGGATTCTGTTGGCATTCCTCAAAGCAAACAAAAGCATAAGCTACACAACTGTGGTGCAGTGACGTTGCGGAAAGCTAAACTTTCCAGATCTCTACAACAACAACCACAGGGTACGTTACCCAAAGCTGAAGCACCGAAACCCCAAAATGGCGAAGCTTTGCTACTAATAGATGGTGGTAGGTAATAGATGGATACATTTAGCAGCCCAATGAATCTGCCTTTGCACTAGCACAGGCTAAAGCTTTTCAGAAAATAAAACTGTTATAGAGCTAAAATTGAGGAAGTTATGTTAGAGCTGCTGGTGGAAAAACCTCAGCTTGTTTCCTCTTAACCTTTTTTGTCATCAAGTCACTGTCGGTAGGAGGATACATTTCAAATTTTAGTGATACCTTTCAAATTAAGTCACATTTCTAAACACTAACAGGAAATGGGAAGATGGAAACTATTGAATCACGTAACTTCACAGCATTTAGTCAAAAGCATCCTTTGACTACTTCAGCTATACACATTAACAAACAGTGGCAATAGATTGGGTCATATAGAGGGGTTCAGTAACTTTCAGTCATATGTCTTAGGTCACCACTGTCCAACCAGTCAATTTTTTTGCAAACATCTGTCCTATCTGAGCCGACCTTGTTTACTATAGCATCACGGATCATACAAGCAGCTGCACACAAGCCTAAGATAACCATATGCAATTCCAAGAGTCAGCTGGAGGGGTGAAAGTCAGACCAGCATTTGAACTCTAGGGGAGTGAAAATAAATATTTACAGCATATAGTAAAAACTCTAACAGGTTGGGACTGCTGGGACTTGGACCTTCTGGTCAATGGTCTTTGTACCTTAATAATGTAGTCACATAGTCCATACAGATTCTGCTATATATTGTAACCATGGGAAGATTTCATACTAGCCAGGGAACAGTGACAAAATGGACAATAGCATTGTGAAAAATGTGTTGGTTTTTTTTTCAACCATCTGGAAAAATATCTGGCCGATATGATATTCTGCTGTAGGGTTTCCACGAACGTTTGACCAAATAGCATATGACAGTATCACAGTTCATGGCAGACTAGCTCTATAAATATTGTGTATGATGGTGGATATTATTAAGTTTAATCCAGAGTTACATTTCCCATACACTAGTACAACATTAGTTGCCATTTCTATCAATGAATAAAAACATGACAAACAAGACATATAGTTAGATCTGACTGGAAGATAGGGACAGATCGATTCACTACGAAACTACTTTTCACACATTTGGAACGATGAGACGAGTTGGGTAGCAATTCATTCAGTAATGCATTATGATGCACACGTATGATCTAACCCTGGGAATATCGTACAGCTAGTTTCTGTTTTTCTTGATATTAACTTAACAGTGTCAACACTAATGTCAAGAAACACACCTGAAATGACAGTGTGTTTTTGCTAATCTGCGAACACCACCGAAGACTGTCCTGTGTAATGTGTAATGTTAATGTTACTGACAAAAACAGAGAAATTACTTACAACCCCAATTCCAATGAATCTGGGACGTTATGTAAAACATAAATAAAAGCAGAACACAATGATGTGGAAAACCTTTTAAACCCATATTTAATTGAATACATTACAAAGATAAGATATTTAATGTTCAAAAGAATAAACTTTTGTTTTGTTTTGTTTTGAAACTATTGTTTTGTTGCAAATATTCACTCACTTTGAATTTGATGCCTGCAACATGTTCCAAAAAAGTTGGGACAGGGGCAACAAAAGATTGGGAAAGTTGAGGAATGCTCAAAAAACACGTTTAGAACATTCCACAGGTGAGTGTCATGATTGGGTATAAATGGAGCGTCCCCAAAAGCCTCACACCCAGAAACACTGCCGGCTTCTCTGGGCCTGAGGTCATCTGAGATGGACTGACTGACGCAAAGTGGAAAAGTGTCCTGTGGTCTGATGATTCCACATGTCAAATTGTTTTTGGAAATCATTGATGTCATGTCCTCTGGGCCAAAGTTTAAAAGGACTTTCTGGATTGTTATCGGCACAAAGTACAAAAGCCGGAATCTCTAATGGTATGGGGGTGTGTTAGTGTCCATGGCATGGATAACTTGCACATCTGTGATGGCACCATTAATGCTGAAAGGTACATACAGGTTCTGGGGAAATACATGCTGCCATCCATGCAACGTCACTGTTTATCTCAGCAAGACAATACCAAGCTACATTGTGCATGTCTTACAACAGCGTGGCTTAGTAGTAAAACAATGCCTGCCTGAAGTCCAGACCTGTCTATTATTAAAATGTGTGGCTCATTATGAAGTGCAAAATACAACAACTGAGACTCTGGACTGTTGAGCAACTGAAGTTGTACAACAAGCAAAAATGGGAAAGAATTCCACCAGCTTCAACAATTAGTGTCCTCATTTACCAAATGTCTTTTGAGTATTGCTAACAGGAAAGCTGATGTACCACAGTGATAAACATGACACGTCCCAACTTCTTTAGAACATGTTGCAGACATCAAATTCAAATTGAGTGAATATTTGCAAAAAAAAGTTTATACGTTTGAACATTAAATATCTTGTCATTGTAGTGTATTTAAGTGAATATGGGTTGAAAAGGATTTGCAAATCATTGTATTCTGTTTTTATTTGTGTTTTACACAACATCCCAACTTCACTGGATTTGGGGTTTTATAATATGAGGTACAAATAAGATAAGACTTTTTTAGCCCCACAGTGGGGAAATTCACAGTGTTTACAGCAGCAGGGACAGAAAGTTTTAAATATGTTTTTAAAAAGCATTTATATATTGCACCCTTTATATTTCATATTTTAGTCAACTGAATCTACTGTAATTAACTCAACTACATTCTAATGATAATTAGTTGACTAAGACTTATGACTGTGCCTATGACTAAAGCTAAATTACATTTTAGTCAAACGACTAGGACTAAAACTAATTAGAAATTTGTTGGTTTAAAGACCGCTTTCACATTTCTCTGCAGATACCCTAGTCTCTGTGTGAGACAAAATCCTGCTAGGTACTCTCTTTTCTTCTGGAACACTCCTGAACTTCAGGCTGGAAGACAATTGGGATTTCCTGAAAGCCATTTGAGCCCTGAATGTCTTGCAGAAAACAAAATATATCAGTGGATCCATGCAAGCATTAAGTGCTGAAAGCAACACTGTCACCTCCTTCACAATGTAAAATACCTGTTCTCCAGTACACTCCTGCAACTGGGACTTTATGAAGACATAAGGCAGCCTCACCAAGTGGTAGGGCACAAAACACACACAGAACACCATCACCAGGACTAGCATGTTACGCTTAGACCTGCAGAGTTTTTGGTGGCTTCTTAAAGCCTGCAGAGAATTTTGTGCATGGCGAATCCTTCGTACCATGCCCCAGTACAACAAAAGCAGGGACACCAACACAAAGATAAAGATGAATGCAGACATGCAGTGGAAAATCTGGTAGACCATGGTAACATGATTGCTATGGAATGGTTTACATCCAATAACAGGCATATTTGGAGCAGTTCCCCAAGATGTCCACAAAAAAACAACGATGTACACGAAAGTCATTCCGCATAAAGAGGTCCAAGTCATTACACACATATATCGTGCAGCACGAACAGTTTGCAAGGTGTGAGTCTCAAATGGACGGACGATCTTCAGATACCTAGAGAAAGACAGAGAATGCATTTATTGGATGTATAGTAGAAACAACAGACATAAAATGTAACACCATAAGAATATGTAATAGCGGTTTAAAACAGTTATTTGTTATTTATCTTAACATCAGTCAATATTAGAAGGCATTATTTGTTACCTCTATGGTTTACACTTGAAAGCGATAATGAATGAGAAGTGATGATGGAGTATAGTAGCAACCAGGATAATAATACTGGATATACTATTGTTTTCATATTGGATTCATCTGGCTCCAAACCCCAAATGATTCTTTTCATGCTTATACTTGTGTTATTATTGATTAAAAACTTGGATTATTATAATAATAATCAGTTAATACATGAAAGGAAAAGTCATAATCCACTGAGGCGAACGCACTTAAGTATACGTGTTTGCATGACCCTTCTGATGATATAATAAATGGTTTAGTAATCAGAGTCTTTTAACAAACAGACAATATATTTGACCAATCCAATTTATGATTTTCACAGTTTATGATTGTCTGGCCAATAACTTCCTACCCATTCTGGGCATTCTAAAGAAGGTGTTACATATTTGTCATTCGTAACTATGGACGCATGCTAATTTGGGCAGGTAATGGCGACTTGCACATACATTTGCAATAATTCAGCAAGGTCAAAGCAGATTTACTTATAGAGTATTAGACCATTTTCTAGCAAAGGAGGAGAGGATGGATGTATAGAATACGACTAACGGACAGGTGAGTTTGGTGTTTTGCTTCATAATATTTTGATTGGAGGAATTTCTGGTCATAAAGTGCATTGTGCAATGTAAAGGAAAAAAAAATATTCAAATTACTTTCTATTCTATCCATCCACTCCCTGGCTGCCTAAAGTCTGCCTGATGTATAGATGTTTTAATAAAATTATGAAATTGGCCATAATGAACGTGGAACTATATTGGATTCATACCATCTTCTATGAAATACAAGTAAAACTAAATGTAAGCAAGACTGCATTTTGTACATTATTGATAATGCCCTAACTTTTTCTGATTTGGGGTCAGAAGTCAGAAAATAAGCAGAGGTCATGAGAACCACAAGTAAACACACTAATACACAAGCAAACATGAGCCACAGCAATAACAAGCAACACAAGTCACTGTCCAAAGCAAGGATTAAAGCAGTCATTAAACGAGCCACTGTTTCAAACAATTATCAACGTGATTATCAAAGTGAGTTTTTAAACAAACCCGAAGCACAGACATGAAGCTTGAGCACTAACACTCCTATGTGCTATGTGGTAAGCAACACCATTATAGTGCCAAGCAATTGTATATACAATCCGCTTTCTTTCTGCTGTAACTACAACAGGGAAAAGCAGTATGAGGCTCCTGTCATATGCTTTTTGCCATTCCTACATTCCTTATGTTTGGAGGAAACCCAAAGATGCTTCAGATTGCCACATCTGCCCAACAAATATAAATGGTATAACTTTAAAATCCAACGTATTGTTATTTATCCTAATTTACTAAAAACACTTGACACTTGAGTGACAAACAGTTACCAATAGCAAGATGTCCTTTATAATTACATTCCATGTCATTTTTATTACTGTTTCATTTATTAATTAATTGTGGTAACTAAAATATGCAAATATTTAAAACATTTAGTTGCAAATTACCATTTCTTGTAAGCTACTATACCTGTTGACAGCAATGTAGTTCATGAAGAGAATGCTGGCATACATGTTTAGGTAGAATCCCGGTGCAGCAAAAGTACAGTAAATACGTCTCATTACAATGGAGCCGCTGGAGTAGTTGGCAATACGCAAAGGCATGACAAGGCAAAGGAAGAAATCTGCTGCAGCCAGGTTCTTCAGATAGATGGTGACACAGGAATGGAATGCTTGAGACGTGCAGAAATACACACGCATGGTGATGGTGTTCAATGCCAAACTAACAAGGAACACCAGAGAGGTGAAAAAAGTAAAACAAGAATTGACTGCCATCGCTGTCTGGACACAGGACTCCTGTGTTGTATTTGATGTGTTGAACACTGTAGTGCCAGTGAAATTGGTGGTGAGACGAATGATTTCCATGCTGGTTTGTAAAAGCGAATGCAAAAGAATTTTCTCTTCTCTCTATCTACATGTACAAAATGGATCTGCAAATGAAGAAATCAATTATAAAGCAATGTGCATTTTTAGCTCTCAGTCACTAATTCCAGTGCTTCAATATTACATTTGAATACTAAATATTTACATTTACTTTTAGTCACAAAGCAGATGCTCTATTACAAAACATGCAAACTGTTGTTGTACTTGATAATCTACTGCCCGTTAGACTAGAAATTAATATTATACCCAAAGTATAAAGTCAAGTCCTTAGTTTGAGGTGTACAGAAATGTAGACGAGAAGAGATATACTTAGATCATAGAAAAGGAAGTACCAGACACATTGAAGCTGAAGATCTGACATGGCATGCAGATGCAGTTCTGACATTCTGGCAGATTAAGCAGCCTCGCTCTGTATGAACTTCACTGGTGCTTCAAGTGCAGGAAACAGGTCCTCCCGAGCTGATCTGTTTGTTCATAATAGCGACACCATGTGTTATATTTTTTTAGCCAATAATTTTTTCTGGAAAGATGGCCACATAAATTATGTCGTGCTTTAACAACCCTTCTTGTTTCAGACCAGTAGATTGCAAATGCTGTTTGCCTGCAGCCTGGTGTAGTCTGGATTTTGCTTGTATTCACATGTAGCCTTAAAATGCTTTTAAAAGTATCTGGTTTTCTGTAAAAAGTAAACGTTGGCTATGTTTTCTACAGATATTCAAACTTATCACTGGGTTAGTCTCACTAAGAGCTCCCTGTAAACACGATTTTGGACGTCCCTTTGTATCCCTTTCCACAAGAAACGGGAAGCCAGCAGTTGGTATGTGCGGTTCTCATCTGGATGGCCAGAACAGGGAGAGACGTGAGCCCCGGTGAGGAGACGCTACATACAGGTTTAGACATATGTATTCAGAAATTGAGTTTGGTACGCAAGGAATGTATCACAAAATATATAACACAGCTTACAAATTCAAAATGTACTTTAGATGACATGACTTTCAGTATATGACATTGTATAAAATAATCTCTGTTACAACCACAATGACTTGTTTTATATTCTATAGTATTTGTTTATGTTACATTGGACATAAACCTAATACAAGCAATGAAAACACATCTACTTTATCAATAATAATTAACTTGGCTACTTATGTACATTTTTATTTAAATACACTACATATTTCATAATAGACTCACATGATCATAATAAGCTTATTAGTTACCAGAGTTCTTGCAAATGTATGGGTTTGCTATATGCCACTCACTACTGCATGTCAACTTAAGAAATGAAACATATCTAAAAACCCAATCTTCAGCAAAGAGAATCATGAAGATAAGATACTCATGCACTATTTGCAAGTCAAGCCATAAACTCACACTGCAAGGAATGCACACTCCACATGTGTGCATGTGGTTGTCATCAGCTCAGATTATGTTCACTTTTAACTGGTGAACTGTTAACTACATTATGAACAGATTACTACATTTCTATTCTTTAAAATGAAACCATATGGATATTCCAGATACACTTACAGTGCAGCAAAGAGCCATACATTTGCTCTTTATCTACAAAATATTCGATATATGGACGAACATGACAGCTCTGTGCACTCTCAGCACTGTGACTGTTTGAAAGGGTAATGATTGTGAATATTTAATAATATGCTGAACCTCACTATAACCCTAAAATACACAAATATATTAATGTTACAAATACAAAACTTAAAGAGAGACAGCTTGTGGAAATGATGGTGCAATGTAACTAATTTTTAATCATAAATAGGAAACAATACATTCCAGGCTTAGAATAGAACACACACTGTTAAACTCATCACTGTATTTGTATTGTCTGTGACTGTCTCTTACAGACATAAATTATTTCATTAACGACCCAGTAATCAGTGTTGCCAAGTCCTCAGTAAGGAAAGTCGCTATAGCTGACCTAAAAGCCGCTAGAAGTCGCTAAATTATGTCATCACCTAATTTGCATAAGGGTCCATTAGCGGTCCATTTAATGGACGCTGCAGAAGAGAGACAAAAAGTAAGTAAAAAAACACCCTAAACATCTTTAGAACTACAGATGAAAATTCTTAATTCGTGGCTTGTTATTTATTTTTTTGTCATTAAAATAACATGACTTTAATGCGTTATCAGAGGCACATGTGAGAAAAACTCGCAGAGTCAACCCACGGAAAGTTGCAGGACCAGACAACATTCCTGGTAGAGTGCTCAGTGAATGTGCAAAGCATCTGACAGACATCTTCCCTGAGCAGTGCCACTGTCCCATCGTGTCTCAAGTCAACCACCAACGTACCCGTGCCTAAGAAATCGTCAGTGACCTGCCTCAATGACTACCGTCCCGTCGCACTCACACCCATCATCATGAAGAGAGACTTGTCTTGAGGCACATCAAGACCCTGCTGCCTCCTCCATTAGATTCTTTGCAGTTTGCGTATCGTCCCAACCGCTCAACAGACGATGCCATATCCACAACCCTTTACCTAGCACTCACCCACCTGGACAATAAACACCCTTATGTTCGAATGCTGTTCATAGACTTTAGTTCAGCGTTCAACACAATCATTCCTCAGCACCTGATTGGAAAGCTGAACCTACTAGGCCTGAACAGTTCTCTCTGTAACTGGATCCTGGACTTTCTGACTGGGA
Source organism: Parotocinclus haroldoi (assembly GCA_034779995.1). Classification (NCBI taxonomy): domain Eukaryota; kingdom Metazoa; phylum Chordata; class Actinopteri; order Siluriformes; family Loricariidae; genus Parotocinclus; species Parotocinclus haroldoi. The sequence goes on along the minus strand of JAUZST010079033.1, from coordinate 2,608 downwards.
GACCTCGGACAGTCTGGATCAGAGGTAACAGCTCCAGCACCACCACACTGAGCACTGGGGCCCCCCAGGGCAGTGTACTCAGTCCACTGCTGTTCACCTTGTTGACTCACGACTGTGCAGCAATGCACAGCTCAAACCACATCATCAAGTTTGCAGATGGCACGACTGTGGCGGGTCTCATCAGCAAGAACGACGAGTCAGCATACAGAGGAGAAGATCCATCCACCATAACCAAGAAAGCCCAGCAGCGTCTCTACTTCCTGCAAAGGCTGAGGAAAGCACATCTCCCTTCTCCCATCCTCAACACTTTCTACAGAGGAACCATCGAGAGCGTCCTGAGCAGCTGCATCACTGCCTGGTTTGGGAACTGCACCGTCTCGGATCGCAAGTCCCTGCAGCGCATAGTGTGGACAGCTGAGAAGATCATCGGCGTCTCTCTCCCCTCCGTCGCAGACGTTTACACCACACGCTGCTTCCGCAAAGCAAACAGCATTGTGGATGACCAGACACACCCCTCACACACACTCTTTACCCTACTACCGTCTGGGAAAAGGTACCGAAGCATCCGGGCCCACTTTTTTCCCCCAAGCTATCAGACTCATGAACAATCAGTCTGGTATGAACGACTCACACACACACGCACACACACGCACACACACGCACACACACGCACACACACACACACACGTATTACATTGCTGCTATACCTACCTATGGTTTACACTCTTTATATTGAACACTGGATGTATCTGCACCTTCTGTTCACACTATCAGTGGGTTTCTGTATTTATTGTTTACTGTTATGTATAGTGTTTATTGTTCCAGTATTTATTGTTTATTGTTCTGTATCGCACATGCTGCACTTTATGTTGTGAAGTTTACTGTTTTATGTGGCACCTTGGTCCTGGAGGAACGTTGTTTCGTTTCACTGTATACTGTACACCACTGTATATGGTGGTTTAAATGACAATAAAAACCACTTGAATAAATCCTCAACCTGTTCGCTATATGTGTGCCTTACAGAACATCCGCCCCCAAAGCCTCCTGACAGCTAGGTCAGAACGGAACCACATGGCGGCGAGTCGTCGAAACATGCCTCAGTCCAATGATGCGTCCAATCTGAGTGTGTCGTAGAGGCGTGTCCAGCAGTCAGCGATCTCTCACCAAGAGGTACACTACCAAAAAGTAGCTTCTGAGAGCCTTTTTATAGAGCAACGGGAGAATTTTTTATCATCTTGTGGCAACACCACAGCACCCAGTGACTGTGGCGGCCTGGTGGTTAAGGTATTGGTCTACGGACTAGAAGGTCCAGGGTTCAAATCCCACCTCTGGGGTTTTGTTTCTGCCCTGAGCAAGGCCCCTAACACTAGACCTCCTCAACGGCGAAAATTTTCGTAAGAGACTCGCCAGAGAAAATCCCCGCCCCCTCCGGCTGTGAACGATTAAGCGCCTATAGACTTGTAATTGCTTGGATTGTGTAGGACTGGATAAGGTCGTAGGTTAAATGACATAAATGTAAAAATGTCGTCAAACCACACCTGTCATCGTTAATATATCTGCCCGAGACAGAACTGCGTGCCGAGGTTTTCTGCAATCGGACATTTGTAACCGGATACGTTTTTTTTTTTTTCTTTCAGTGAGTGTATAACATTGCACGGTTTGCTCAAGAGGAGCAGAAATCTGTTAAAGGATCAATGAATAATGGTGTACATGCTTGAACAGAGTGAAGTGCTGTATATCTCCAGGGTCACCTGCTGTCACCTCCTCCAGACGATTCATCATGATCCACTTCTTAAATCAGACACTTGGGCCATAATGATTTCACTGCAATAATGAAAAACACAAAGCAGTTTGACCTTTTAAGTCTTCGTACCTCTCAGGTTTATGTCTTCGGCTAATTCACTTTCTTAATTCTCCTTTTTATTTTCTCACCCCTACATTATTCTGTCAGGCTCCTGTGCTTGCTGCACAAGCCTCCCAGTCTGGTCCTAATGTTTTATTCCATTCCAGCTCCTCACCTTTCAACCCAGGTAATGAAATTCGAGTTAGGGCAGAAGAATGATGATTTGGCTTAAAGTATTAAAATACCACCCATCCCGAGGTCCTGCAGAAGCGAGCAAAGAAGCGTGGGGTTAAGGTGTGCGCAGCGCACCATCCCAAATGTTTAATTTTGTGGAGTCATTTGGCAGGAACCAACATTGTTCTGCTAATGAGCAGTGTTTGTACTGCCAGATAAGGCAAATTAAAAGTGTGTGGAGCGTAACCGGGAAGGCTAAGGCGAAGTCACACCAACTTTGCTGGGAATGTGGGAGGTGTTGCAGCTTAGCGGTTAAGGTTCTGGTCCAGTGATAAGAAAGTTCTGACTTTAAATCCTGGTCCTGCCAAGCTGCCACCCTTGGAACCCTTTATCCTCAGGTGCTACACCCACTTGTGGTCCAACTCTTATTCTTCAGTGAAATGAAGAAATACTCCATACAAATGTATTTTTTAGCTCCTTGTTTAAGTTTCCACTTCAGCACATTTAAAAGTAGTTGTGAGTTGTTGTGTACATTTAAACAAGGAGCTCTATATATATATATATATATATATATATATATATATATAATCT
>JAUZST010079022.1:0-20806 GCA_034779995.1 Parotocinclus haroldoi | reverse complement strand
TCTCCATTATCTTCTGCTTAATCCACAGGGTGTCGTGGGCCAGCTGGTGCCCACACGTCAACTCTTGTGCGCAAGGGCAGGAGCAACCCTATACAGGACACCAGTCCATCATAGGGCACACACTAAGAGTCACTTTAGAGATATCAATTAAGAGATCTTTGGTCTGTTGGTGGAAACCAGAGTACCCATGCAGACACGGGGAGGACATGCAGAATCAAAGTTCTTGATGTGAGGCAGTGGTGCTACCCACCGAGCCACCGTACTGCCATAAAGACTAAAGTCAAGACTAAAACGTGTATGTATTTGTATTAATTTATTTATGTCTCCTTTTCATGACCTCTATTTTAGCAGACATGTCTGAATAAGAATCAACCTCAAGTCTCCCAAGCTTTGAAACAGAAATCACTGAGTGCTAAATCTTAGCTGTGGTTGCTTTACACATACCGCACATTTAACCAGTAATGTACGAATTATCTACTAGACAAGGGTCCAAATCAGAAAGTTCCAGGTAAAAAAGAGGGCTCACGTGTGACCAGGAGCTGATATCTTACCGCATAAGATGCTCCAACACCCTTTAAGGCAGCTGATTAAAAATATTGACACCAGGGTTCAAGGTTTTTTTTTTCTGCAAATTATATTAAGAAATGGAGTTGCTGAGTACATTAAATGAAATTTATGTGCCAATCGATTTTACAATTTCATAATTTCAAATGTGAATGAATACATCTTAATGAGTATGATGTCTCTGTTAGATGGGCATACTGGTAAGTTCTGGTCTATAGAAGAAAAGGGTAACTAAACAATAAGAATGATCACTTTACATTTTGAGTTCTTATACTAGGTGCATTCATATAAATGCATTTTACTATCAGTAGGTAGTGTATATACTTTATAATACACATTTTTTTTATTATATGCACCAGTAGTTTAGCTAGCAAAAGGAACTAGAACTCACCAGGTTGGTCTTTGTTACAATAATTTGAATGACGTTTAGTTAGACTGTCAGTTAAGTATCTAGCCTTTTACCCTTTGCCTTTTGACTTTTACATGGACTCCAAATGCTATTGAAATAACCTATGATCCTGAAAGGCTTAAGAAAGAAACAATAAAGGCATTTTTTTCTGAAACACTTCACTTAAACCTTTTAGAAACGTAGGTTGTATCAATCGCGTTTGCCGTCCATTAGGGACCAAGGGACATACTTGTCCCGTACTCTTGGAAAACCTAATGTGAAGTAGCAAGACAATATCATTTTACGATAATATGGCATAGGTAGAAGCTTTAGTGTGAAAAGGATTAACAGCTGGCAAGTTATGAAAGACGAGTAGATCACTGGAGCTACTGCTTTTCAATCTATTTCCCATTGGAGCTGCAGTACAATCTATTTCCAGAAGAAAGCTTGAGAGACTCTCCAAATGGACAGACTGTCCCTGGGAAAGCAGATAGATAGAATAACAAGGTGCAATTTCCCCATTTCCAGGCAATAAGCTCTTGATCTGTCTCTCAAGCACTTACTTCATTCAGCTTTGACCCCAAGTCTTTGCACCCTGTGTGAGAGAATGGGAAACGCAAATGAAATCAACTATCCTGACCCTGTAGACCCATCAGCTATGGAGAGTAGAAAAAAATGAGTAAGAGGTTATTATTGTCTGCCCTTTCAATTGTCCACTTGTCCTAGAATGGTTTGAATAATAAAGCGATTGTTTCCTCCTTTTCACTAGTCACCTTTCCGGTCACACAGGACCATGAAAACATCAGACTTAAAACTTTTGTGCCCATGTTAAGTGACCTTTTGATAGTAACTGGAATATTATAGAAACATCTCCTGTTATTGGAAAGTAAGAAGCAGTGTAACAGTACTATATGGCTATGATCTATAGAACTGTGAGGACTTAAAGTAGTGTATAGGGAGTAATTACACTCAGGTTAGCACACTTCATAATTAAGTGGACTGAATATAAGCCAGACCTGATTATCCCAAACTCACTTCGTTTTGAACTTTTGAAAGGCAAGTCTTGTATTCAAGAATACCAGACAATGAATTTAAAGAGAGCTGATGTAAGCTGTCATCACAAAAAGAATGTTGCAGCCCACCCAAAGCAATGCTTATAGGCTGAATGCCTGGATGAATATAATAAAGCAATGTATTTTTTTTTACTGAAAATATGTATGTGCTTACCAGAAAGAGGAAAGTAACTGCAGTAACAACACATAATTCATTAGATAGAAATGTATGTAACATTGTGACTGGGAGATAATAGTTCGGAGGCCTTTTTCTGGGACTGCAATGCTTTCTAATATAAAGACAGAACTTCAAGGAAATTGTTTTCTGAAGCCAGAGAAAAGGCTTCAGAACCCTGGAATGCGGAATCTAAACCAGTGTTTGTCACTTAATGTCAGCATATGAATGGCTGAACTGAACTTAATCATTTCGGTCATATACTTTATTTAGTGGAAAGACTTCTCAGAAGAATGGAGGCAGTTATGTGCCAACTTTACATTGTCCATGATTTTGGGCATGGTGTTCAAGAAGTTGGATGTGAGATGGAAGAGAAAGAAGATTATATAAAGAGGTAGATATATTGGCATTGATGGTTAATCAAGGTAGAAAAAGTGGTCTTTGGAGTGAAGTTCAATGGACAGTTTGATGAAGTATACAGAGATAATGAGGAGCTAATGTGTAGGTAAGGTGTGATGGAAATGAAATTGGAATGACAGATATTGATCTGAACTGGTTGTGGATACCAGTGGCGGCTGCTGGTCTTTCAAAGGGGGAACGCTCATTGTCTGCTTACATCATCATTTCTTTTCAACAAAGTGATCTGTGACCCTATCACACCAAGTGGGAATCTTTTCCAGGGACTTGACCAGTGTCCTCTCAATGGCCAGCAGAGTTAGGCTGCTTAGACGACCTTGGCCCGTTGTGCTGTGGATGTAACACTTAAGACAGGAGAAAATCCCTTCTACCCACAGATGTAGCTCCAACTGTTGCCGCTAAAGATAATGCTGCGGGCAACGGAAGTGTAATAAACTCAAACAAGGAAATTAAATGAACAAGGCTGAAATTACTTTAAACTGAAACTAGGAAACATTGAGTGTTTTATTTACACTGTAAAAAAATAACAATGGAAACGGTGAAGTAATTTGGCCAAGCAAATACCAAGAAATGGATTGCATTTTGCCTTTGGACTTGGGGCAACAATTCCAATGAGCTCTCAATAATTACGTGATTTTGTATATCTAAAATAGCAGTCAATCAAAATGCGATTCAGCTTTTCGAATAATCCTTCAATCATAATGCAGAAGCTTAGCATCCAGGCCAGCAGAGGCCCGCCCACAGCGACATTCACCCCCAGACCCGCTGAGAGTACTCCATAATCCAATGACCATCGAGTTTTGAGGTAATAAAACAAAACTGTTCCATGCAGTCCCATTGAAGTGAGTGGATGGTCAGCTTCTCTGCAAAAGTGCACTGGCCAAGACCATTTAAGAAAGCAATTTCTAGAAATGGGAAGCACAAAGGCTTGGTGGCTAGCACTGCTCACAGCAAGAAGGTCCCAGGTTCAATTCAAGGGTGGAGTGGGTCATTTCTGTATGGAGTCTTCATGTCCTCCCTGTATCTGCGTGGGTTTACTCTGAGTACTCCGGTTTCCTCCCACAGTCCAATGACATTTACAGCATTTAGCAGACGCCCTTATCCAGAGCATCTTACAACTGATATAGAATTACAATTCAAGCAATCATGGGTTAAGGGTCTTACTTAAGTGCCCAAATGTGGCAGCTTGGCAGAGCTGGGATTTGAACCCTTGTCCATCAGTCCAGTACCTTAACCGCTAGGCTGCCACAGTACACCAACATGCATGTTAGATGAATTGGTGTCTCTAAAGTAGCCCCCTAGTGTGTGACTGTGTGCGTGTGCCCTACAATGGTATGGGGTGTTCCTGCCCTTGTGCCCAGAGTTGCCGGGTGGGCACTGGCTGGCCTGTGATCCTGTATGGATTAAGCAGAAGATAATTAATGAATGTATGTATTTCTTGAAATATGGCATTGACTCAATCACCAAGTTGATAGAATGAGCTAAAACACACCGTTTTTTAGCTAAATGAGCTAAACACACCTTTTAGTAGAAGACTGTCTTGTGCAGCTTATGCCGCCTATAAGAGATTGGAAACTGTAAGGTAGTAGCAGGAAAGCTGTAAGCAGAAGAAGAAACAACCATGCTGACCTGAGTTCGAGCCCCCGTGGTGATTTCTGGTCTGGGTAGGGCAGAACGTCATTTTATAGACGTCATTTTCCGCTGCTGCAACAGCAATCACTCACCGCTTGCAATGGACTAATGCCCTATGTGAATGTATGCCTGCCCCTGATGCATACCTGTGATCTCCAGGATTGATGCCAGCCTATGACCAGCAAAAAGTAAAGCTAAATATATTAAAATAGTTTACCAAGCTGTATGTATATGTTACCCACATATCTGTGTTCATGTAGTGTTTAACTCGTGTGTTACCATATTTGTCATGTATCTATGTATGTAAATATGAATAATATGTATATTATTCATTTTATGTGCTCATCATCCACTTACTGATATTCTGAGTGTATAATGTGCAATATTTGAATTTCCAGTGGCAAACAAACAAAAGGCTTCCTTCATTTCCAGCCAGCTTGATGACACCTGGCACATTAGGCAGTGCGACAGATTGCTCCTCAGCTGAGAACGTAGCGCATGGTGGCAAATCCATTTGTCATGCTGTCTCTCAGACACGTGAGAACAACAAACAAAGCTATCCCACTGGAGACTAATTTACCATTAAACCCAAGGGGTGAACTGTGCATTATTCATTGTGGCACATTTAGCTGACTGCAAATGACAGATTTCACAGGAACAAGTGGGTTTCTCCACAGGGTAACCAAGGGTAAAAGGCATTAGGTTCTGAATGAATCAGGTGGAGTCAAGGTAAAGCGCAGCTGGAAGATAAATGATAAGAAGACGATGGATGGAGCGTTTTTGGTGCATTTCATCCACTCTTTATTTGGTCTTAACAAGAATGGCAGCAAGAAAGAGAGGGGAATAAGGCTGAAATTCTTCCAGTCAAGATTCACTTATTTACAAGAAGAAAAGCATGCAAGATGGAGAGTGAAAGAATTGTCTTAATTGCAATTGTATTGCGTGGTTATTAAAAAAGCCTCTAAGTTGGGTTATGGAGCTGGATGTTGATCAGAGTCATAATTTTTGAGTGGGTATTGAAATCTTGGGCAAATATATTCTAATATTCCAAGAGTAGAGTATCGGTTAAACAGAACTCCGATTCCAATTATTGCTTCCTACTAACACGTTTCTTGTTCCAAATACAGAGGTACAATCAAGAGCAAACTGTGTCTGTACCAGTGTGTCATGCACTCATTCTGTACTTTTGTTTTGATATGCTTTGCTGGAGCTTTAGTGGAAGATGAACACTCAAAAAAAGAGAAAAAGAAATGAGACTCTCATCATATATATATATGGAAATGTATTTATGTGTGAAAAATTGACCTGTTGTAAAGGACACTGCACCTCCAGCATGGCAAAACATCCATGCACCTGCATGATACTAAACTTCAGCAGTGTAGCGTCCATCTGACTTTGGTCTAAAAGCCCAAATGCTGCATTAGTCAGAGGAGTCAAAATGGGGTAACCTGGACAAAGATTAATGTGGATTTAATCAACTGCTGAAATGACAAACATTTGGTCTAAATGGAAAATAATCATTTTTATGTTAAGCTTTTTCCTATTTCTGCCTATTGTAAATAAAACACTTGTAAAAATTAGCACCAGTCACTGCACCACTGTGGGGCCAAATGCTGGTCTACTGATTTAAAGTGATGCTTTTAAAAGCTAAATCCTTTCTGTAAGGCTGGTGGAGACCAGCTTTTGTTATTTAAACTCCTTTATTTTGTAATATCTGGTGTCCTTACCATCTTCCACTGCATTCATTGATGATAACCAAACTAATTTTCAAGCATGAACCATATACTTACTAGCTAAAACTAAACTAGTACTTTCAAGTTTATCCAGCAACAACATTGACTAGCTCCTCCGTGCTGTGTTCTTTGGCATAAATAAGTATGTTTGTGGAACATATCTTGCTTTGGGCAACAAGTGTAGAAAGACTAACCCCAAGGAAAATTAAAACAAACAATCTATTAAGAATGAAGCATTGCTAGGTTTTGACCAATGTTGTACTTTAAAAGTGCCTTGTGCAGACTCTGATAAACTTTTGAAAAAAGCTTGGAGTGTTTATAGTTGTTGAGAAAGCAGTAGTGTTAAAACAGGGCAATATTCCGACTGGTCAGACATTTTTATTTGCAGTCCAGATGCTGATGCTAATCACCTGCTTAATATTATATATTTGGGACCAATATGTTAGCATCAGATCCGTTAAGTCCTGCGAGTTGCAAGGTGGTCATCCAAGAAACCCACTTTTTGTCCAGCACATGCCACAAATGAGCAAACAGATTGAGATCTTTCGGATTCAGAAGATATTGTGAAACCTGTCACGTTCTCCACACCATTCTTGGTTTGGACTTTTTTGGCAGCATAGCAGGACACTTTACTCTTATGAATGAGACTACTGCCATAAATGAATAGTCTTTCCATGATGGGGCGAATTTGATCTAGAGGTCTGCTTGATGTTTAGTTAAAGTTAAAGTGCATGTCAACTCAACCACTCAACTGTGACTGAGTGACAATCAAATCTTCTGGTAGGTACTTTCAGAACTCATATCGTTGTGGTCCTGGGCTAGTAAATTTGACTCCAAACAATGTTGTATTTTGTTCAGAGCCTATTCCAGACTCCAAGTTTCTTGCATGGTTTTATAATCACACCGTAATGGTTCAATCCAAGTACAGGCTTTCAATCCAGGTGATCAGGAACTGCTGTTCCCAGCTATATTTTCCATACATATATAAATGCTGCTTCTGTCAATTTGTATTTCACTAATTTTGTGCTAAAAACTGACTTATTTTGTGTAAGTTACACACAATGCCTTTTACTGTCAACAGCAATAGAAGTTCCAAAACTCACACTTGCATGGGTTTCATGTTAAAGTACAGTAACACTAAACCTGAACTGACAGCTCCTGTAAATGCCAAAGTTTATTACAAAAATTAACTGTGAAAAGCAACCGTCAGCCAGGAAAACGTTTGTTTGAAAACGAAGAATAGAATTTCACCCATAGTTCTGGTGTAATATATAAATCTTTGCTTTTAAACAAATCACACAAACTTCCTATGTGGACCATTGTAGTTATTTGGTCTATTATGTACTATACTGGTGTATTATGTATTATAGAATGTAACAGTTGCTGTGTATCTGTCTCCAACACTCTTGTGCCCTTTTAATAAATCAGGCGATGATGCTCACACCTTTTTCTTGACTGTTTTTAACTGTGTCTAAACACATTTATTTTACCTATTCATCTGTCGAATTGCTTCAGAAGCTAGTTCTGGTGAAAGCATAGAAACTGCATAACAGGGAACATTACATGAAGGACATCATCAGAACATTGTCAAGGAAACCATTTCAGATTTCCTCAGTAGCAGTACAATACCCCAGACACATATCCAGTAGATTGTGGCACCATTCTCTTTTAGCTGGGGACATAGTGTGATGAGAGATGTGAGTTTTATCTTCACAAGCAGGTTGGAAATGTTTGCCCAAGGTTCAAACTATAACATTAATTGCTAAGGAGTGCAATATGCTGGAGAGCTGTGTTATGCACACCACACGAATATTAGATTGAGCCTGTCTGCCCTGAGTGTGTAAATGAAACACTGTTCACTGTTTAGAGTCAAACATGAGAAGTCAAATGGATTAGTGGATTTGGGAAAACAGCATTAGCTTCTTGAAATAGAAACTCAAAAACCAGTGCCAATGTGCAAGGCTTTGTCCTTGGCATTCTTGGCATGGTATGCAATTAAAACATTATCTGAGGCTAAACGGCCTCTCAGTTTAAGTGCATCTATCATCCTTAACCTCTAGCTGAGCCTTTGTTATCTTTACCTCGTGAGACGGGAAGAGAGTATTGCCGAAAGCAGTCTTGCTTCTTCAGTTATGCTTTCTGACTGTGGGTGTGCATACGTGCATCTGAGCTTCAGCTAATACCATATACATTAATATTCAGGAGTAAAAATAGGTCATAATGAATGTATAACATGATACAAAACTGGAGATCAAATAGGTGATGTATGAATTTGCCTCAGGCAAGAGGACATACTGATAAATACATATAACATTTCAGTTGTCAACTGGAGTAATGGTGCTCTGCTGCCAAGGTGATGATTAGTACTACAATAAAAAAACAAAGTACATAGAATCATCCTAAGCAATCCCAAACAAGACTATGAGCTACAGTTGAACCCATTATCTGAATAATCTACTAATAGTGAGTAAATAAATATCAGAACTAGATGGTGCTCTGTATGCCTTATTGGGTGGCATTCAGAAATCCCCGGTTCGATCCCGACCTTTCTGTGTGGGTATACTCTGGGTAATCTAGGTTTCTCCCACATTAAAAAAAACCCATGCATTAGGTTAGTTGATTGCTCTAAACTGGCATATTATGTTTGTGTTTGAATATTATTGATGTTGTGAATAGCCGTTTATGCTTATGCAACTAAAGAAATAAACAAAATTAATCCCTTTTTACCTATATCATCTACTTTCAGTGGTAAAAAGAGGAAATAGTGGTTTTGTGGCATTATGTCCTAGATCCCCAAGATGTGAGACAGTAAGGTATGCGAGTGCATTACATTTGGGTAACAAGGTTTAGTTTATTTATAAAACTGTCCAAACATATGAAAAAAGTCCCTAAATTCTTAACAAGTGTCGTCTGTTAATTAGTTACTAGACCCTATTTAATGGTGCTCAATAACTTCTAAATTGAATCCCAGCTCATTTATTGTACATAATAGTTGAACACTGAAAATACACTAAAAATACAGCAGTTCCCCTTTACCTCACATAGAGTATGATCCAAGTGATGCCTATGTGGCTCACAAATTCAGCATTAAAGGTTTTTTCTCAGGTTTGTTGATATCTTTCCAGTCATAGTGCTTCCCCTATCCAGCAAGTCTGACGTTCTTCCATCACAAGTGTGGAATGCATAACTGGGCTATTCAGTTTGATTTGAGTGAGGTACAAATAAGTATGGTTGATCAGTAAGGTCAAAGGAGCACCACTTGAATGTTCATTTGATATTAGATCATTCAGCTGTGTTATTCTAGGAAATGTATTTGCTCCTCATGCAGCGCGCTAGCCTTGGTTTTGTGGATTTCTTCATGCTGTACTTGATCATATGTTGTGTTTGTAAAACTGTCTACAGGAGGACACACAACTTCCACTGGACATTGTCAGAGGAATGACAGATAGGTGTATCTGTTTGTCGTATCCCACCATTCAGCCAGCATGGATGAATGCTGGGCTACAAAAATAGCTATACTGATCTGTCATTCCTCTCACAATGATGTTCAGCAAATGTGGATCCCTGTCTTCCTTTAGACAGTTTGATGAAAGCAGAAGTCAAGTTTGGTGAAACAATATTTTGTTCAGATGAGGTTGAGAAACTGGAAATTCTGTAGTAGGGAACTGATGCTCATGTCTCTCAAGCCAGACTTGTGGCATTTGGAAGCTTCTACTGTATTTTTTACAGGCAACACCTATATTTTCTGTACGATGTATTACTAAGAGCAAATGCCATAACAAATCTGTATCCACTGTTAGCATGCCAACTGTGATGATGAATCATGACAGTATCATATGCGTGAATCAGACACCTAGATTAACCTCACATAACAGTCCAGCTTAAATCTATGATTCACTTGAACCGCAAAGGGACTTTTCAGACATCTATCTTAGGGGTTAATGCATTCAGGTCATTCATTATGTATAGCAAAAGGTTTTTTGAATATTATTAAGGTCTGGGGTCAGTGCTCTTGCCACTGGGTAATTATATTGATTCCCTAGAGATGCTGTCAGATCCCTATAAAGCTTTAAGCAGGGGGCAGTATTGAATAACCACAGCTTTAGAAGAGTTTCACCCTCCATCATGGGAGCTCATGTCAGAGGATTTGAAGTTCTGTGGAATGGATTGTCTATGAAGCTTAGCACAACTATTGCTAAGCTAATGCTTCTAATGTTTTCAAAAAAGTGCTATTGTGCTGATTATTTGCTTTATTCGAGCATAAATATACACAGAGAATGCAAATCAAAAACTTTCTTGTAGTTTAAATGCATTATAGATGTGCAACCTCAGCATTATTCATCACTGACAAGCTAAGTAGTGGGTCTCAGTTGTGCATACCTGGCACAGTTGCAGATGAATTTCTTGGTAGATGCAACAGTAGCCCTCCAATAATACATGAATATTCACAAAAACATGAGGACTGCATAATGTGTTATAAGCAGCTGGGTGCTCGCCAGTCACAGTGAAAATCCCCTCTCCAGTATGGTATATTAAATATGGGCTCATAATATTTTTTGCTTTGACTGCTTTGATATTTTTTTTATAAACAATTCTGCAGAAACGAGGTGGTAAACTAGTTAACAGACATGTGCTAAAGTTACAGTGGAGACTGACTTCACTAAGCGACAGGTTTATGGTCTGGGCTATTTCTGGGCTGAGTCAAAAACCATCTATTACTTACTAATAGTTTGTAAACATACCGTCTGCGGTGTCCTTCTTTGATATGAGTTGTTAGCTTGTTTTTGCTTGCCAACCACCTCACAGCTTTGTGGACAGTATGAGCTACTGCCAGATGTATCATTAATAGTTTTCTAACAGGATGCAGTACCAAGCACAGGAAGCATAAGTTCATTTTTGAGGTTGAGAATATTCATTCATGTTCACAATTTATAGATGGAGAAGAGGTGATGCAGTTCAATCAATGTCTTGGTCAACGTGTGGAAAATGGGTCAGAAAGAAGATAATGACTAGCAGAAAGGAGTGATTGCCTTTGGAAATGAAAAGGCCATAATATGAAGGAAGTAGCTGAATTTGTAGTTGTATCACAGAGTATGATCTTATAAGTCAACCAGCAGGAAATTTTCCTCCGAGTTTTTAAAGGTATTGCATGGTATTAGGTACGTGTCCGTCACAGGTGAATAATTTTTGTCTGGTAAGTATATTTTGTTCCTGCTTCAGCAACTCGGTTGTTAAAATCCTGGGTGGGTCTTGCAACATGATATTGTGCTTTCAAGATTGGAAGAACCATTGTTGGAGAATCCTACACTCAACATCTCCGACTATCCACTATAGACCAGGGTATCTTTTCTCATTCTTCGCACAAATATCACTTTAAAGTTTGTCTACAATCAGTGATCAGCCTCTCTCTTACAGTTTGACCTTCAAGATCACAACTACTCTGGCTTTAAAGCAGCATACTCCAAAGCAACTACCCTGATCGCTTTTTCTAAGAAGCCTCATGCTGTCAGAGCATGAAAACTTTCATCAGTACTGATCCTCCTTTACCTTTAAGCTGCCTTTGGCATGGTAAACCACAAGATTTTCCTTTCTGTCCTCTCCACCCTTGAAACCACCTTCCTACTGATTCATATATATATATATATATATATATATATGTGTGTGTGTGTGTGTGTGTGTGTGTGTGTGTGTGTGTGTGCGTGTATGTGTGTATGTATGTATACACATTATTACACAAAATTGAATAAACCTCACATATTTGTAAATATTTTATAATATTTGTAATCTTTTTTTCATGGTACAGAACTGAAGATCTGACACATAAAGTAATCAGTCTATAGTTTGTATAGCAGTGTAAATTTGCTGTGCCCTCAAAATAACTCAACACACAGCCATCAATGATTAAACAACCCTGAGTGAAAATGGTTAAATTGTGTCCAATTAGCCATTTTCCATCCCCTGTATCATGCGACTCATTGGTGTCAGGTGTGACTGGGGAGCAGGTGTGTTAAATTTGGTGTTTTCACTCTTACACTCTCATACTGGACACTGGAAGTTCAACATGGCACCTCATGGCAAATGATTATTTGAGGATCTAAAAAAAGAAATGCTGCTGTACATAAAGTAGGCCTACCATAAATGCCAACATGTACTCTGACAAACTGAACATGACCCCCTCCCTTCAGAATCTGGGTCACATGGCAGTATCCAAACATGATCCCAATCGCACCCCCAAGATGACCAATGCCCTGCTAAGGGTAAAGGCATGTCTTTAGACCTAAACCCTATTGAGCACCTGTGGGGCATTCTCAAACCAAAGGTGGAGGTGCACAACTTTAACCATCAGCTCCATCAGTTCTGTGATTCCTTCACATACCTGTGACGTTTTAATGAAGTCCATGTCCAATAGAGTTAATCTATACACAGTGCGTTTAGGGAATCCTGCAATGTACTGGTTCAGAGATTCTTTACCTCACTTTGCAACCCAGCCACAGGGTGCGTCTGAAATAAATATGATTCCAGCTTCTAGATCCAATTACTGTAGAATTCAGAGGTGAAAATGTCACTATAGAATAAGCTTTAGTCGATTCCCTACATCAGGCACAGAAGAGGGCATCGCTCTGAAAAAAAAAAACATTGTTAGGCAATTTTTTTCCCAAGATGAAGGCTTGCGTCGCTGTGACAAATTCCAGTGATTGGTGGGGTCTAGTGAGCATGCTGGGACCTGTGCCATTCACATTTAATCAGAGCTGCAATGGCTGCTGATGCTTCTTGCTGGATCGCTGACGCTCCATCTAGGCTTGCTTTGCATCAGCTGTTATCCTGTTTTCCTTGCCAACCACCTCACAGCTTGGCGGACAGAATGTGCTACTGCCAGGACTGCCATCAGTGGTGTCCTCACAGTACACCGTAGAATGCCTAGGAAGCAAGAAAATTAATGACACCACCTCTGTGATAGACACTGATGCTTGGTTATAAATAAACCACTGTGCTGTCTTAAAAACTTTGTAGATGAGCATTCATTTAGAGCTATTAGGATTGATCAGGCTAACAATTGGGGTACAGGTATCATACAAGAACAAGATGAGCACAAAGGGATCTGGCTGTAATTGAGCCAAATCTGTCCTTGAAGTCCATCGTAAGGATGCCTCGTTCTTTATCTTTATTTCCTTTTCCCTCTGAATAGGTTTTGCAAGGTCTTCTCGCTGTGTAGTCTTTTGCAGGGTGTCAATACCCATTATTCTGTCTGTTCTCTAATGAACAGTGCTCAGCTTTCTGGGCCCTTATGACAAGAAGACATCGATTTGATGAATGTTTTAATCCACACTGACTCCACACGGCTATGGAAGAAATGTAGTGACCCTCCACACCATCCATCATTTCCGCAGAAATGTTTATCAATGCGCTGTGCCTTAGCTCGCTGCATTCCATGATGGCAGCGGTAAAGGGGCTTTCCTTACTGTGATGGCCTGTCCCAGACAGCCTTTTTAGGAGAGAATTTCTTAGTGCATTATCAGAATAATTAGCTTTTCTCAAATTGCATTCAACCATTCATCGTGCACTTACATATGCACATATGTATACATACGTACTGTATGTATTTTACCTACTCCACTCTATTTTAAACTTTGTAGTTCATATGAAACTGCAACTTTTATTGAGCATGACACAAGTAAGTAACAAATCACCTTTACAGCGGAATTATTACAAGTGACATGCATTATGTATCTATTTAAGCTTAGTTTTTTGTTCTGGCGCTTTGCTCCCCTATATCGCTCTTCACCTCCCTGGAGGCATGCCCCCTCTTTGGGAAACCCAGTGTTAAAGAGCATTAGTAACATAATAAAGAAAATTGTCAGAAGTTTGATAGCATAAATGAAAGCTTGTGTAACATGGAAAATGCAGACCATTTTTATGCTATGGACCTGGTTATTAATTGTTGTTTTATTCAGATGCCAGTTGTTTAGTCTACCAATTAATCTGACATGTACTGTACATGTTTAATATTTTTTGTTTTTTCCAGTCGCTGTAGCCACAGTTTGCTATCTCCCCACCACTGCACCCCATGTTTTAGTTTTGGTGGTGTCTTTACTGTAATGCAGGCATGATCAGCTGTGTCCGAGGGAGGATAGGCCAGACAGGGGATCACTTCTCAGTGCTGTAACAGCGACAAGATTTGACAAGATTACAACATTTAATGCAGATGATAACATTGTAGTTGGCTCAGGCACCGACCAGGATGACTCAAAAGTGGATGGGACAGAAGTGAAACCACAATGTAGCTATATGCAGTACTTTTAAAGGACCACGCAATCTCACAGTTTGCACTCAATAATCAGATCGTAATCAGATTTCTGCAGTTATGTAATTATTCAGGTGGACATATATACAGCATGCCGTTTCCTACATTGGATTAAGGCCTATAAATCAGATTAAGAAATCCAATAAAGTGAGAGGCACATTTGCTCAGTAATCAGATTTCTCAGATTTCAATCATCTTTCTCAGTCTGCGCATGCACACAAACTTAACCAGACAAAGCTGTCATGGAAAGAGCTAGAAAAAGCAAACATGGTTCCAGATCTTCCTATTCTGAGAGACTTTGTCTCTTTTAGATTTGTTTTCACAGACCTGGTTGCTTGTTTCTCCTGTGAGATCTGGCAACCCTGGAATTAGATGCAACACCCATGAAATGGATACCAAATACATTTGGGCAGACTCAGAAAGCAGTATGTGTTTGGGAAAATGGAGAATTTCATTATTTATTTGTCAGGTTTAACGTGCACGTGTGAGATTTTGGGCTGGTTGCAAAGTTTTGCCCGGTTCATGTAAACCTGGAGGTTTCCATTATTATTATATTCCATTATTAACCAAGTACATGTAGACTATTGTTTGAATTACTGGCAACATCTGCAGTTATCTGATTTTTAAGTGAGACAAGAGCTGAGAAATAAAACTGGCAATGCCTTTAAGGGTTCAACTGGAATCAAAATAAACTCAAATTCCACCCAAGCCTCGAATGCTTTCAGCACACTGAAGGGTTTACTACATGGCTAAAATCATGTGGATGCACAAACTTGACATCTTTGTGTGATAAGTCTCATTCACAAAACAATATGCCACTACCCTTGGTATTGCACATGGTAATTCTTGACCTTTGTGTGACTTATTTGACATGGGAACCAGATATCTGTAGAACAAGTCTGGAAATTGTTGTGCAGTATTGTTAAAAGTGATATTTACAGCTATTTGGATGAGCTGCTGTTACTACCACATATTGCTACTTCACAGAAATAGAACTTACAATTGACTGGGCCACCTCTAGCAGTGAAGAAATGTAATAAGCAGACAATATACTACTCTTTTTTTTGCACCGAATGTTTGGCTTGTATGACCTAAACCCCACTGAAATCCTGTGAGGTGAACTGAAGAACTCCTATTTAGGAAACAAATCATATAACTGCTTTCATAAGTGGCTGATTGAACAACATCATCATGTGTATTTAAACTATGTTTGTGTTCTTGTCTACTCTCAGTGTGTGCAGAAGGAAATAGAGAGAGATCTCGTGAAAGTTGGAATGGAAAGCAAAAAGAGCTAAACTATTTGTTTGTGCTTTCTTAAAGGTTGAAAATTTCCCCATTTTTCCATTGAAGTAACCTAATTAACCTCTACAACATTTCACAAAGGTGCCAGTACTGTTGTGAATATAGGTCTGTCAGTGGAAAAACCACTTTACCTAGCAAACTGACCTAATGTTATAGCAAGATATCGATTAGTCCATCGGGATGCTTTTTTGACAGTCCTGTTGTGTTCTAGGCCAGTGGTTTCCTAGATACATTACCGTTTCATCCATCTCCAGTGGATTCTTTAGATGCTACAAAAAGAAGGAACAGAAGGTGTGAGGGTGGGCTGTTTCCTCAATCAGAGACAGGTAGCTGAGAAGCCCACTGGAGTTGAAGAGCTGGATCACAGCAGTGAGGCTTTTTAGTGAGGCTAATGAAGACCAGTGGGAAAGAAGCAAACAAAGCATGGAAAATGAATAGAGGAACTTCAATGAAAGTGGATGAGGATGCTTGTTATTGTCTGGAGTGCAGTACGATCATTACAACAAGGATATGATAGCAAAGCACTTATAAACAGCTTTTGCAAGCAATCTATCAGTTTTATTTATCAGTTTTATTTAGTTAGGGCTAGAGGCTTAAGACTATGATGGGGAATTAAGTTTCTTGGGAAACATCATTTTTCCAATAGCAAAAATTATAAATAATTTCTGTTTCTAAACTAGTAGGTTGTTAATAATATAAAATGTATACACTCACAGACAAAAACGTAAAGCACCTAGATAGAAATGTTGGATTGCTGCATAACTCGGTAAGCAGTTATGCCACAGGCAGATATGTAAATGCTTACATTTGTGGGCTAATTAGACACTAAGACATTTCCTACAAGAGGGCATTAAAATGCTTTCGCTGCTGTCTAGAAAAAAGTTCTGAGAGGCTACTTTGGGTATACATCTCTACAATGCAATAAAAAGACATTTTGTCCAGTTGACAGACTTTAAGAGGGGGTGCATTATTGAAACTAATTTCAATGAATTGCTTGCCATCTAGGCCATTGTGACCTAGCTGTTAGGAGGTGTTGGGACCAGTGGTTCCATCCATGCATCACAAATGGTGAACATCACAGGTAGAGAGGTTCGTCTGATCCACCAACAAGCACAAGCAGCTCCCACGGACAGATATGACACTCAATCACCCGTAGTGGAAATATAAGGGACACTAAAAATTATGTGCTAATCAGAAGTATGTGCAGGATAGCCTGCACATATTTGCCAGGCATCCAACTGGCATGTTTCATTAAGATAATGTTAGCCCATGTACAGCAAGTGTTTCCCAGGAATACCTTTGCCAGATTGCAACAGTTCCTTGACCTGCCCCGTCACCAGATTTATCGTCAATTGAGCATTTATGGGACCAGCTTGGACTTCAGCTATGACTAATTTTTAATTTTTGAGTGTGGAAGATCTCAGGCCCAGCTCTGGGCATATGTGTCATCGAGGGATGTCTAGCAGCCAATGACCTTACCAGAGGGTAACCTAGCCTAAGGTAGCCTCTGAGTGCCTTTTTATAGGGCAACAGCAGAAGCACTTTTATTCCCTCTTGTGGAGAGATCCAGTGTGTAATCAGACCACACCTGTAATGGCTTATTATACATATCAGCCTGAGACATAACAGCATGCTGAGTTTTGCAGTAATACGACATTTCTGTCTGTGTGCTTTACTTTTTGTGTCAATGTGTGTACAATGGTATGCAAGCCTTATTATAATATACATATCATCTGTATAGGTATATTGCTAAAATCTTTTTCCTATATACCGTATATGCCGTGATTTTTTTTTAGCCTTTATTTAACCAGGTCGGTCCCGTCGAGACACAATGATCTCTTTTTCAACTGAAGCCTGGCCAAGACAGCAGCCTAAAACATCGGTTTTACAATTCACAATTACACCATAAACAACAAATCAAACATAAAATATACAAAATACAATCTAATCGGATCAATAGGGCTGAATAACGACGCTTTCATACAAAGCAAGAGCAGGAACGATAAGAAGCTGATTCCAGGTTCCTCACAAAATTTTTGAATGTTCCAAGAGAATTAAGTTCCTCCAGATTCAGAGTGCTCTGCAATGCTTTTCCAAGCAGTGGGTGCAAAATACAGTAGGGAGCTCTTACCAAATTCTCTGCGAACTTTGAGAACATTAAGCAGATAATCATTGGAGCATAAGGAATAAGTACTCTGGGATCTTGAGATATAACCAAATAAATATTGGGGAAGTTGGCATAGGATTGCTTTATATATAAAAATGTGCCAATGTGAAAGGCGATGTGCAGTCAGTGAAGGCCACTAAACTCTGCCATTCAAAGTGCAGTGGTGAGCGAGGACTTTGCAGCCTGTGACAAACCTTAAGGCACTGTGGTATAGTCCAGAGATCGCAGACATGTTGCAGCGGCATGTATATAAATAAGGTCGCCATAATCCAATACAGGAAGAAAAGTGGCAGCAACTAACTTTTTCCTAGTGGTAAATGTAAAGCAAAAAAGGCGATAAAAAAGCCCAGTTTCAGCTTTAATTTTTTGACCAGGTTTTCTATATGAGATCTGGTATCTTCCTATTTGAAAAGATCATTACTTTGGTTTTAGTAACATTTAAAACAAGTCTCAAGTTTCAAGTCTATAAGTTGATGTTCCACAAGATTAAATGCAGATTGTAAATAGCCAATGGCCTCGGCAATGGTTAAACCACAACAGTAAATGACAATATTATAAGCAAAGAAATGGAATTTAGCATCAGGAACGTTTCTACCAAGTACATCCGCATAAATACTAAATAAAATTGGACCTAAAACAGAACCCTGAGGCATGCCAGAATAGACATTTAGCATTGTAAAGGAGATACCTTCAAAATATACACATTGCATTTTGCCTGACAAATAATTTATGTTTAGACAGACCAATATTCAACAGTCGTTGTTTCAAGATGGAGTGATCCACAGTGTCAAAGTCCTTGGAAGGGTCAACAAAGAGGGCTGTACATATTTTTTTTTATTGTCCAGCGAATCTATTAAATCATTTATGACTTTTTGGGAGGCTGTGATGGTATTATATTGTTTTTTGAATCCAGACTGATATGGAGAGCGAATATTGTTTGTTTGGAGAAAGTTTTCCAGCTGATCATTTATCAACCTTTCAAGGACCTTTGACAAAATGCACAAGTCCCCCCCTTTCAAAAGAGGAAGAACATGAGAAACCTTCCAAATTGAGGAGATGCAGTTTGTAGTGATAGTAAGCTTGAAATCACATTGAACAGGTTTAGCAATGAAGTCGGCAGCTAACTTTAAAAATTGGGACTTTCTAAACGATCTGGACCTGCAGATTTAGTCATATCTAACGAAATAAGAGCCCTATGGGCTTCTTCCCCTTAAAACAATGTAAAACAAAAAGGCTGACCAGTAGTTACTAGACCATCAGTTGGAACAGAAGACACAGTACTTAGAGCTGGTGGATCAATTTGGGGAGAAGAACCAGAGAACAGGGACCCAGAAGCAATGAAATAATTATTAAAGGCTGCTGCTATTTTAGGCTGCTGTCTTGGCCAGGCTTCCCTTGAAAAAGAGATCATTGCGTCTCAACGGGTCCGACCTGGTTAAATAAAAGCTAAATAAAATTTCAAAACAAATAAAGCAATCAAGCATGGAAGCCATATCGGATATAGTAGTGTCATTGTAAACAATGCTGGATGGGAAATCACTATTCTCATTGGCTGAAATAGACTTAACCACCTTCCAAAATTTCTTAGAATCATTTAAATTTTCTGTTATTGCTGAGGTATAAAAGTCAGATTTGGCTTTTTTAATCAGAAAAGTGGAGCGATTTCTGAGTTGCCTGAGTTGCTGGCTATAGCCTGTGCGTAATTTCTATTTTGCAAAATATCAGATAACACAGACTTAAAACAAGGGTTATCTCTCCCTATGACTTTATACCGCCGAAAAGGAGCATGTTTGTCTAAAAGAGAAGAGAATCCTTTATGAAAGAAGTACCATGCAGTCTGTACATCATTACATAGTTCAATACGTTCCCAATCAAAATTGCACAAGTCATAAAGGAATCCCTGCTCAACAAATGCCTTCATATTGCGTTTAATCACAAAACGGGGTTTACTTTTAGACACCTTTGCATTTCTAACTGCTGCAATCACACAACGGTCACTTATTTGCAAAAATATTAGCTGTAAAATATAAATACTTGCGTGAAACATTGGCCAAAAACAAGTCATTTAGTGAAGAATTGGTTGGGAATTATAGATTGGGATCAGCTGTGTGAAGTTAAGTGTAACACAGATCCCACTTTAAGCCACCGGTCAAAATTATTTCACTGTACTTCAGGTCAGCTAACAGTGGTCTATAACAACCCACCACAGTTAGAGAGAACCCAGCTGACACCTCAAGATTGATAGTCAGAAACCCAAGTTGTTTACAAACTGATTTAGATTTGCAGTAAATCGCCACCCCCTTTCTTGGGACAGTCAGTTCTAAACACATTGTATCCCTTAATAGAAATGGCATTAACAGAACATGATTTACTAAGCCATGTTTCAGACAAGACAATGACATCTGCATCAGTTGATTTGGCCCAAATGCGCAGCAACGGCTACGAACGTTCAAGTGGATTACACCTAGCCCGGACCTATCCTTTAACTCAGTAGGGGTGTTACATACAGAAATAGCAGGACCTGGATTTGTCTGCAAATCAGAAATCAAAAGTAAAAGTAACAGCAGGTAACATTTCCTTATTTCATCATGATTGCTGAGGGATGCCCTTTTAGAATGTAACATAATTGCAAATGAAGCAAGAGACCTTTTCTGATAGAATAAATTAGACTCTAAAACAAACATGATAACAAGACACAAGCAATAATCATAGTAAAAAGAGTCCACATAAACAAGAAATGGCACTTGGCCGATTGGCCTGTTAAACAAAGAAGCTGTTAAAGGGTTTGGAACGATCAAAGGGGGGTACACCTTCCCTGGTGTGCACAAATTAATGGACAAGTCTCAAAGAGTTGCAGCAGCAACAAGTAAAGCCAGGAAAAAGTGCATTGTCCTTATATGGACTTCAGAGAATAGTAATTGAAGGTCAGTATGTCCAGATTTAGAGGTAGCTACAGCTACAGAGCTGATAGAGGCTAATGGTTGCCTATACGGGGTGCCAATCCATCGTAAGGCACACACACACACACACACACACACACACACACACACACACACACACACACACACACACAC
>JAUZST010079011.1:0-20806 GCA_034779995.1 Parotocinclus haroldoi | reverse complement strand
CTCTCTCTCTCTCTCTCTCTCTCTCTCTCTCTCTCTCTCTCTCTCTCTCTCTCTCACACACACACACACACACACCCTCTCTCTGCTCTACTCAGAGATTCACGGGACAGCACTGCGCAAAAACTGCAGGATTTGACGGAGTCACTGGACCCAGAGCGGAACGTCCTTACAAGCAAGGCGACCCATGTCACTATAATTAAACTTGGACTGGTCCAGCGTCCACACCAACCATTCAGGATGTAGTTTATCCTTAGAAAATAGTGGGAGAAAAATACAATTGCACTGGTGGTGGTGGTGCAGCCAGTAGCTGATGTTGCACAACTCCAGCAGTCATTGCCTCCAGCTACGGATACTCTCATTTCGCCTAAAACATGCTAGCATGTCGATTGAATTGGATACTTAAAATTCACCCTAGATGTCCTATGCTATTTTGGTCTAGAGTCCAGGTTCAGAGTGCTTTGAAGTGTATTATTATGCACTGTACTCTCGTGTTCTTTACCACACCAAATATTTATGACATCCAAATTCGTGGCTTTATATATAAAGCTTGTCCCACTTTTTCCAAACAACAAAACTTCCCTCTTCTGAGAAGACCCCCTCTAGGTGCTGGAACATGAATTGGAAGATCAGGTTTACTGTCTGCACCTAAATTAATCTCAAATGGAGTTGCACCTCTAAATCGGAGGTCATGGTTCTCAGTCGGAAAAGGAGGAGGAGGAGGAGTTTAAGTATCTTGGGGTCTTGTTTACGAGTGATGGTAAGATGGAGCAGGAGCTTGAAAGGCGGATCGGTGTGTATTCAGAAGTGATGTGGACTCTATACCGGTCTGTTGTGGTAAAGAAAGAGCTAAGCCACAAGGCAAGGCTCTCGTTTTAGCAGGCGACCTACGTTCCTACGCTCACCTATGGTCATGAACTTTGGGTAATGACTGAAAGAACGAGATCTCGAATAAAAGCAGCTGAAATGAGTTTCTTACACAGGGTGTCGGAACTCTTGCTTAGAGAGAGTGAGAAGCTCAGTCATTCGGGAGAGACTCAGAGTAGAGCCGCTACTCCTCCGCATCGACAGGAGCCAATTAAGGTGGTTTGGTCATCTGGTTAGGATTCCTCCCCAGAGAGGTGTTTCAGGCAAGTCCAACTGGAAGGAGACCCTGGTGAAAGACCCATGACACACTGGAGGGATTACATTGCCCAGTTGGTCATGGAATAGCTCTGAATCCCCCAGTATAGCTGGTGGAGGTGGCTGGGGAGAGGGATGTCTGGGACTTTGCTTAGGTTGCGACCCGAATCCTGGACAAGCAGAAGATGGTGAATGGCGTTACGTTCAGGGCACTGTACAAGGAAGTTAGATTCTCTATTAAAGATGGTAAACATTTTTTTGTGTGGAAGTGACAGGGCAAAAAGTGGATGCACAGATTTGTTGAGGAGGTGTAAACCTATGAAAAAGTTATATGGATTTTATGCACATCTTCATCACATTATAAACTTGTTAGCATGAGTACAGCTGAAATAACAGAGATTAGTGGTTAGAATGTGTATTTAGACGGGGTGTCTACATACTTTTGACTATATAGTGCACTTCTGTACACTGGTTACAGACCTACTGTAACGCTGATCATGCCATAACTAAAAGTGAATGAATGGCTAATTTCATAATCGTGTTTCTGAATATGCACTTAGCTTCGTAGTACATAGCATAACGTAACATTAGTTGGAAAATGTGATTTGTGATTTGTTAATACATGACCACTGTAGTGCTAGTGATATTACTATTATAACTAGGTCTATGGTGGTCAGACATTGAAATCATTTTTCAGCACTGCAACAGTAACCTCTATCCAGCCTTGCCATGAACTGGTAATCTACTGGTCTACATGAACCAGGATCAGATGGATAAAAGAGAAGAAATAAATGAATCACGTCAATGAAATAAAAAAGTATTTCTATTAATAGACTAATAACATAAAATTTCAGTATCCTAAGTTTTAGTTCCAAATAATATTCTCCAGATGGTTATTTGGCCAGACATTATCTAACCTCAGCAAAACATTAAGTTTAATCAGCAAAATGTTCAGACACTGTAGAATCAGCTCAGGCATCCAGTCAAGGAAAAGCCCATTTAGGCAACGAGCTACATCTGGCAACCTAGACAAAAACATCAATTATCTGGATCAAAAGTTGTTCATCACACACCCAGCAATTTCCAAAAGAGTTGGTTCTTTTTCTGGGGGAACACGTGCCACAGGAGAACGCCTGCCCTGAACAGGACAACTCACAATTTCAGGGCCAACAGGGGTTGCTATTGCAGCACCTCATAATGATGATCCCTACTGGATAGTCTTAATTACAGTATATTTAGTTGACTATATGCTTAAGTTAAGTATAATGTGCATGCAAAGGTGGTGATATCTTCATTTTGATCTTGACATTACAGAAATGCATATAAATGTTCTTTCTATTCCCCCAAAGCAGTCTTTATTCATCTATTGCCACACACACACACACACACACACACACAAACTCAAATATACATATACTGTATACACGTACATGTCAGAGATATTTCATTCATACACCTAGACAGACATGTCAGATTGCACTTAAGAGACAGACTTTGAGTGTGAACACAGCAGGATGGTCACCAGTGGAGAGAATAATTTGATCGGCCTACAAACACAAACAGTTTAGTTGTCCACAATCCAGACACAGGTGTCACCTTCACTACATACCCCTCTCTCTGCCTGAGCATTTCTATCTGTTGTCACGGCGCTCATTACAATTCCCGCCATAGACAGCTAGCCACCGTCACGTTAGTTGCCAAGAGTGTTCTGAACAAGAAACCCGGACTGCTATGGACTGGAACTGTATCATCTTTAGTGACATATCCAGGTCCTGTTTTGGATCCAATGACGGTCAGGAGTATGGAATGGTCAGAAATATCTTGCCTTTACTGCAAAGTGACACACTGCCCCACCACATATGACAGTCAGTCACCCCCAGTAGTGATAAGAGGGACACTAACAAATCAGCGATGTGTGCAGTACATTCTGCAGCCAGGCAGTAGTCAGATGTATCGGCAAGCAAGCATTTATGGGACCAGGTTCTGCAACCTACGAGTATGGAGGATATACTGGCCCAGCTGTAACATCTGGACAAATGTGCTGCAGGGTACCATACGGAACCTGTACGCCTCATCATGTATCCAGGCCATAGGAAGTTCAAAAGGGTACTTGAGCTTTCTTCCAGTTATACAGTTTTCCCCAATAAACGGATCATTTTGCTCTAACACCACTTACATATAACATTATTAAATTCACACATATAAAGTTTAATTTGAGTGCGTCATTTAATAGATCACTGCGAACTATTATTACTATTAGCATTAATAGCTCCAATTATTACTACTGCAAACTGTAATTAGTCTTAAAGGTTACAAAAGAGTTTGACCACAGACGGTCGTTAACACGTTGTTAGAGGTATAGTCTCGAAATGAGATATACTTTAAAATAAATAAATAAAATAAAGCCTACACATATTAAACACAAGTCAACCTGAACATAAAAACAACATCAGCTATTATTTTTGAACAGTTATATTCAGTTATGGATATTAGTCCCACATTCATAAAATTCATGACCCCCATGTAGCTCAGTTGGTTCAGCACTTCACTTTGTACCTATGTTTTTTGTGTTGACATCTGACTGCAGCATGTGATTTAAGTAACTACACAGACAAAATATGTGCTGCAAAATAAATACAACCACATTGTGCTCTGGTTTTGGTTCAATGTGCTCAAGTTTTTAGAAGTCCCATTATATTTTAGATGAGCTTCGAAGAAGATAGTGATGAGCAAAGATACAAATGTTTGGGGGTTGTTTTCTCATAAAATACATTCCCTCTCTCTGCACTCTTGATCAGTATGTAACTACATTTTCTCTTTTCTCTCTGAGCTTATGCTTTGGTACCAGTTCAAGTCCCACATACAAAGATGTTCCCCCATCTCAGCATCACTATACTGGTTTTAACTTTCTCCATGCTTTGGTTGTCAGGGGACAATGTGCCTCCAAAGACTTTCCCACTGATAACTCAATATCAATATATGGTAACTATTTATTGGACAAAATAACTGCCAATATGCATATGTTTTGACATTATTTGATTTATCTGTTATTATTTACCCAGCATTAACCCTATATACCCTATTAATACAAACTTAATTATTACAATTCTCATCTAAGCCACCCAAGGGTGGGTGGGATGGGACCCTTTTTGTCTTCGTCCTCCCAAGGGTTCTTCCTTAGTGTGATTAGAGAGTCTTTCCTGCCACTGCTCCATTTGGTATTGGCCTTATTAGGTAATATACTACTCACAAAATTAGGGGATACCTTAAAATTACCTACCTATTATATACCTATTTTTGTGACCAGTGAATAATGTTGTAAAGCTGCACTGAGACAATGCTCCATTTTAAAAAGCGATATATAATTAAATCTGACTTCACTTGACTTCTAATGTTATAAGATAGGCCTAGTATCTTCCTGTTTTGCATGTTTCTTACAGTAAGTATTACATTTACTTTATGCAAAAAGGTTTATTAAAACACTCTGCAAAACTTAACATGTAAAAACGATTTCTATAACTATCTGACGTAAACTCGGATTGCTAAGAGAAAATAACCATCGGTGTCACTAGGGGGCACAAGTGGCCTGCGTGAGTACTTCAAGTATCTGTCTCAATGACTGTATTATTAGAATTATTAGTAACCCAAAAATGTACGGTGCCTTTCTATATAACTGGGGTCTGGCAAAAAAAGGATGTTATGTCTTTTTCCAGGTGAGGTGAGCAGCAGAAGGGTTGTTCAGAGTGTCAAAGTATGGTTCAGAGCTGCCAGAATCTAAATCTAACTTGTCTTCTTCCTCTCACTCTCTGTGTCTTCTACATCTTCTACGATGCCAGAAATGAGAAGTGGGGATTTCCTGAAAACAAGTGATGAAAAATACATTGTAGAAAACATCATATGAAACCCTATTTCGTTGCTCTTTTATAATTTGTTTATTTGTGTTGTCTAGTGGTGTGACAGTCATGTGTGATGAGCATCTCAGAACTACCCACACCACTGGTACAATCTACTGTATCTAAACTACAAAGTGCTGAATGGCTTTAGATATTCCAGTGAACCAGTGTTATTATATTTATATCATCTGAGAGGAATAGCAACAGATACCAAGCTTTAAAAAACTGCATTGACCTTTAAAGCCATTTACTTACAAAATAGCCAGAAAACAAACAAACCAATGACATCATCATGTCTGAGTCAGGAAGGGTTAGAACTCAAGAGAGTTACAAGAATTTATGCTGTAGCAATTAGAAAGTGTATCGTTTAGCACAGAAATGCATGTCCTAATGCTGTTAATGCTGATAGTATGTTAGTATGTATGCCTCTATGCTGAAAACTAAGTAACACTAACATGAGAAGCCATGTAAAATAAAGTGACTGAGATTGACCAATACTTAAAGTTAAATATGTGTTTTTAGATTCAGTGTTGAAAAAAATATAGAAAATGAATATATATTTCTACAACAAACAAGCAGCACCCATTCAGCAGAATGACTCTCATACCAAATAATGGAGTGTAATCATAACCATGGCAATGTGCAGTCATGTACCTGTCTCCACTCTGTGTAATAAGCCTCCTACAGGTCTCCATTTGCACATCCAGTCCTCTCTTCATGCTGCACATCTCCATATATTCATGCAGGTGCCT
Source organism: Parotocinclus haroldoi (assembly GCA_034779995.1). Classification (NCBI taxonomy): domain Eukaryota; kingdom Metazoa; phylum Chordata; class Actinopteri; order Siluriformes; family Loricariidae; genus Parotocinclus; species Parotocinclus haroldoi. The sequence goes on along the minus strand of JAUZST010079011.1, from coordinate 15,042 downwards.
GTTCATATCTGACTTAGCTGTGGCCAACTCCAGCTACACACACAGTGAAAAGTTACTAATGAATAGTCACAGTGAAGTTCTTGTTTACCCTGGTCAGTTTTAAGAGTGGGCTGGAGCATATCCTGGAGTTATTTGGGTGCAATGAGCTTTACTGTCTTTAGATCTGTGCTGTGGGCTCTTCGTAAACCATAATATACATACAGTGCTCAGCGTAAATGAGTACACACCCTTTTAAGTAACACTTTAAACAATATGTCAGTGAACACAAACCATTTCCAAAATGTTTAATATAACATCTGTTTAACTTATAACATGAAAGTAAGGTTAATAATGTAAGTTATATTACACATTTTCCAGTTTTACTTTAGGTTGGTGCAAAAACCAGTACATCCCTCAACAAAAAAATTGTATGGCCGCCATGATTTGTAATGATGACACCAAGTCTTCTAGGCATGGAATGAACGAGTTGGTGACATTTTGCAACATTAATCTTGTTTTCCTTTCTTCAACAATGACCTCTTTGACTGGATGCTGGATGGAGAGTGATGCTCAACTTGTCTCTTCAGAATTCCCCATAAGTGTTTAGTGCTCAGGTCTGGACGAATAATGGGTCACCAAATCACTTTCACCCTGTTCTCCTTCAGAAATCCAACAGTGGCCTTAGATGTGTGTTTAGGACCACTGTCATGTTAGCAAAGTGCACGACACACAAGGGAAGAGTGATGGAAGCATATTGCCTTATAGAGTAAATCTGTGAATTCCTGATGCCATGAATTATATGCAGAAACCTTATACCAGCAGCACTCATGCAGCCACACATAAGGACATTGGCACCACCATGTTTCACTGTAAGCACCATGCATTTTTCTTTTTACTCTTCAACTTTGTGACGCCTTACAGTTATGAAGCCATCAGTTCCAATAATACTCATATTGGTCTCACAACTCAAAAGTAGAGGCTCAGTAATCTTCATATTTGTCAGCATGGGCCCTGGCAAACTCTAGGGGTGTTTTTGTGCCTTGGTTTTTACGAGGGGCTTCTTTTGTGGATGGCATCCATGAGGTGTGCATTAATGCCATTCCTCTGCAGTGTAAGCCGTATTGTGTCATGGGAAATAGTCACTTCAGTTTGGCTGTCTACTTCATTAGATAACTGCAGTAAGCTTGAATGCTGATTCTCTTCAACACTTCTCATCAGAAGATGCACCTGTCGACGTGTTAATGTGTCTCTGTGAGATGACTGCAGTTCCATCTTTCTTACATTTTTTGTAGTACTTTTGCTACAGTATTCTGACTGATAAGTAAAGAAAAAACCTTTCTTGAAGGTTTTGTGTTATTTCTCTTCCATTTGGTTAAATTGCTGACAGCATGAAAAGGGAAGGGGTATATATATCTGTGATTGCATTCGTGTTAAATTAGACATTTGTTGTCTACAATCTATGCTCCAGAGGCTTTCTGTGCAATGCACACATTTTGCACCACCCTTATTTGAGTAAAACTGAAAAATGTCTAATCTAAATTATATTATTATGTGTAAACATTGTCCTGTTAACATTTTGGAAATTGTGTTCATTGATATAATTGTTTAAAATGCTACTTTAGAAAGGGGGTGTACTAATTTACGCTGAGCACTGTCGACTTTATCCAACATATAATAACTTATTGTTTTTGTTTTAGTCTCAAAATAAACTAGGCATGCAGAAAAGTGAAATATATGACACAAACTGAAACCTCCTACCTCAATCTGGTCTATGGTCTCTTGGTATTCCTTCTCACGAGACTTGAACAGTGACTCAGTGTCCTTTATCACCTTTTCTATGGATTCATCCTGCCATGTGTAAAAACAGACTGTTCCGTTTGTAGATTGTATTGGATTTAATGTAGATGTATTGGACATAATAATCATGTTAAACCACCAGTAAGCTAAAATGTAAGAATTCACTGATACCACTTTTTTGTCATATCAAGTACTTGTATTTGGGTAGTTGCCGATGAAGAGTACAATATACGAGTATAATAACATGAAAGTTGTTACAATTACTTCAAAACATATTTTTGTTTCGTACGATGTTCCTCACTTTCTGACTATAACAAAATGAAATATATAATGAGAAAAATAAGCATTTGATGGTGATTTTGGAAAGTTTTCCCACCAACAAAGAATTGAGAGGTCTGTAATTTTTATCGTAGGTACACTTCAACTGTGGGAGACAAATACAGAATCCAGAAATCAAATTGTATGATTTTTAAATGATTAATCTGCATTTTATCGACCAAGGCAATGACAAAGTTTGCACACACTAAAACAGCGACTTTGGCCCACTCTTCCATGCAGATCTTCTCTAGATCTTTTAGGTTTCGGGGCAGTTGCTGGGAAACAATGAGTTTCAGCTCCCTCCAAGGCCACAACCCATACTGGCAAAAATATTGTGGTACATCCCTCCCTTCAATGCATTGCCTGCCCCCTTTGCAGAAAAGTACCCCAAACTATGATGTTTCCACCCCTCATGCTTTATGACTGTGACAGTGTTCTCATCCTTCCTCCAAATACGGCAAGTGGAGTTCGTTCCACAAAGCTTTATTTTGGTCTAATCTGACCTTGTCACCTTCTTCCTTCGTTCTGCTCTGGGTCACCCAGATGGTCACTGGTGATTAAACGGGTCTGGATTTTAATCCATGAAGGTTTGGTGTGTTACTAACAGTCATATTTGAGACTGTGGTTCTGGGCTGATTCCTGACTTTTTTCAGAATCATCCTTACCCCACGAAATGAGATCTTGCATGGAGCCCCAGTCTAAGGAAGATTGACAGTCATCTTGTTTTTCTTCTGTTTTATGCCAACAGTTGTTGCCTTCTCACCAAGCTGCTTGCCTATTGTCCTGTAGCCCATTCCAACCTTGTACAGGTCCACAATTGTGTCCCTGGTGTCAGACAGCTCTTTGGTCTTGGGCATGGTGGAGAGGTTGGAGAGTGGAGAGTGTGGACTGATTGTGTGGACATGTGTCTTTTATACAGGTAATTAGTTCAATCAGGTGCGATTAATACAAGTAATGAGTGCAGAATAGGAGATCTTCTTAAAGAAAAACAGGTATGTGACATCCAGAATTCTTGTTGGTTGGTAGGTAAACAAATACTTATTTTATGCAATAAATTCAAATTACTTTTTAAAGCATCAGAAATGGGAAGAAAGGTGACTAAAGTGAATGTGGCATGGTTGGTCCAGACAGGCTTGAGTATTCAGAAACTGCTGATCTAACTGCTGATTGGATTTTGATATACAGCCATATCTAAGGTTTACAAAGAATACAGAAATTATCCAGTGAGTGGCAATTCTCTGCAGAGAAAGATGTCTTTTTGATGCCAGAGGTCAGGACCAAGGTAACAGTGACTCAAATAACCACTTGTTAGAAGAACATATCTAAATACACAATCCACAACACATCAAACCTTGAAATATATGGGCTACTGCCGCTAAGAACAGGCCACTGAGGATATAATTTGCTCACTAAAATTGGACAAGAGAATATAGGAAAAAATCTGATGAGTCTCTATTTCTGCTGCAACATCTGGATGGTAACGACAGTACTACAAGAAAGCATGGATCCATCTTGCCCTGTATCAATGGATCAGGCTGGTGGTAGTGGTAATGTTGTGGAGGATATTTTCCTGACACACTTTGGGCCCCTTAGTGCCAACTGAGCATTGTTTAAACACCAACTCACACCTGACTATTGTTGCTGACCATGTCCATTCCTTTATGGCCAAAGTGTACCCACCATTTGATTGCAACTTCCAGTATGATTATGTGACATGCCACAAACTGGTTTCTTGAACATGACATTGAATTCACTGTACTCAAATGGCCTCGACAGTCATCATATTTCAATCCAATAGAGGACCATTGGGATGTGGTTAAACGAGAGATCTGTATTATGGATGTGCAGCTGGCAAATCTGCAGAAACTGTGAGGTTATTCTGCCAACATCTCTTAGTAATGTTTTCCACACCTTGCTTAAGCCATGACACAAATAAATAAATAATCTAGGTAGTTCCAAAGTCAAAAGTGGGTCCAACCTGGTACTAGCAAGGTGTACGTAATAAAATGGTGGGAAATGTATATATGCATGCTTCAGCTAAATTTTGTATAAAGTATGATGGTTAGTTTCTCAGGTTAAATTAACTTCAATTAAATTTGTGAATTTTCATTATGAGATTAAGATGATTCTCCAAAACTTGTTTTCTCATCTTTACCAGGAATGTCAATAATTCCAGAGGAGACTGTATATATCGTACTACCTAGCACATGATCTAAAAAGTACACACTGATAATGCTATAGAAACAGTTCCTCATGTCACATGCAACAGTTGACTTATGAAGGTATTAACAGCTCTGTACCTCCCCTTGAGTGTCCTCACCAAATGTGTATCCTGGGAAATCTTCCCATAGCAGTAGAGTCTCTTCAGTCTCTTCCCATGCCAGACTATCACAGTCATCATCAAAATCACACTCACGCCTGCAACACACACACACACACACACACACACACACACACACACACACACACACACACACACACACACACAAATTCTATTTATATTGACATAATAATTACTGTAGCTAATTAATGCTACACTACAAAGTTACTAGACTAGCAAAAAAGGAATTACCACATTGCAAAAGAATGTCAGTTCTTTATATCACAGTGGGGACATTTGGTACCCACAGTGTAATATACGAGGAACGCACACACATGTTCCTTAATCTCAGCAAACAAAAGGAAAACTTTTGATTCTTTTAGTGTTTAGAATTATAGTGTCATCTTTGGCATAAAAATGTTTAGAAAAGTCAGGACCTGGACTGAGGGTTGCATGGATAGTACGACACACATTACCAAGGTATTCAGATGGGAACTTTCTATAGACGTAAAGATTACTGACGTTAAGTAATACTACACCTAACCTTAACCTCAGTAACGTAAAGCAAATATTTATTTATATATTTATAATATTTATATATTTTAAGGTTGCAGTTTCTGTAAAAAAAGCAGTTGCACCCCACCATGCCAAAAATGTATATACACTATACTCTAAATATGCCCAAACTCACACACAAGAGGTGTCAAGAGGCTCAGCATTAAGACGGAAATAATGATAGCCAGCTGTCAAGAATGGACAATGGACAACTCCAAAAGTCCTTTGTACCACCAGGTGTATGTGCATGTGCCACCACTTACAACTGGTTGAGCATCCTCTGCATTTCTTCATTAATCTGAGTGGTTGAAGGGCTACACATCTCTACCTCCTTATTTGAACTCTCCTCACTCTCTGAGAAGCTGAAAGGCTCAGCATCACCATTCTTTGCCGACTGAGCAGTTTGTTTACGAGGATTGCGAGTCAGTGTTGAGGGAGGTGTGGCCATCTGGTAATATGAGAAAAAAACAATGTAAACATAAAGGCAATAAAAAACAACGGTTAAATACTTAAAGTCCTGTATAAAGTACTGTATTATTATTATTATTATTATTACTACTACCTAATACAACAGTTAGTACCTAGATTTGTTGTATTTTATGGATGGGAGTACTTGATTTCAGACTTTTGGTTTAGCACCCTGCTTTTAAGTTGCTTTTAAAAATGGAACTGAACTTCTATGTGGAACATGTTATTGAACCCACGACACAGTGGGCAAAGATTTGACTGTGAGGTGAATCTTGGACAAGTGGCAAAATACCTTGAAGTGAGTAACGACATCTATTTGAAATGCATGTTGTGTGCATTTGTATTTGCATTGAATCAAAGGTCCATAGTGTAAATGGAGTTTTACAGTACACGCAGTAACAGTTCTAAGCATATTATATCATTTAAAGGTGCTCAGACAATATATACATATCAGATCCATCACAAGTCCATTGCAAACTGAGGAGTTTAATACACTGCTCACAAAAATTAGGGGGACATTTCAAAATATATATGAAGTCTTTAAAAAATCATTTCGTTTTATTTCTTAAACAAGATAAAAAGAAAAGTCAAGAAAGTTGTTTGATTATGCAAATGAGATGCAAACTCAATGATCGTAATTGAGTAGTCAAGTGACATATTCATGGGGGTGAACAGAAACATGTCAAATTTGCCACACATTGACTGTTCAGTAGGGTGTATGGTCACCCAAGACTGCCAAAACACACCGACAGTGATGAAGCATGGACAGGATCAGACTGTGCAGCAGTTCTTATAGGATCCTCTTTGTATTAATTCTGAAATATCACCTACATTTTGTGAGCAGTGTCTATACTGTATATATCATAAGGCAGCGTACATTAAATGTGCTTAAACCACGACCATGGCATTTCATAACTCCAGGCATGTGACTCCCTTTGTCATGCACTGTGCACAATAAAATATTTAATTTCAAGTAATTTTTTGAAGAATGTATTGTAAGGAAAAAAAAAAAAGAAAAAGAAAAAAAAAAACGATTACTGAGTGGCCATGACACCTTTCCAGTGGGGTCTGTGCTAAATGTTTACCATTTGCTACATATAGTTTAATATGTGTTTCTAATATACATGAATAATCAATACAATGAAATGTGTTGTTAGGAAAAAAAACAAGAGTCTAACAAAGTACAGGATACAGACCTGGAAGATTTGAATCATATCCTCACAGTTCCTTTGCTGGGCCACGTCACACAGACGAGCAGTGATATCAATCCGCCTACAGATGTCCATGTCCACCTTCATGGCTTTCTCTTGGATCTTACTGTCCAACTCTGAGATGTTCTGGTGGTAACCAAAGGTATGAAAGTGAGAAGTATGAACAATAATAAAATACTATGATCACTGTATTCCTTGGATTCATGGATTCAGCATTTTAGAACCAGTTTATAATGTATATTTATAAATTACCACATTAACAAATGACTCACATTACTCATAAGACCCTTGAACAGAACCAGCTCTGCCTTCAGCTGCTTTATTCGGAGAGCAAGTTCATCCTGATACAATTCACTTTCATGCAATTCCTAGAAAACACACATACAGTTTAAACAGCAGGTGTATTTTACCTTAAAATAATATAACACAGATTAGATGTGTCTGTTGATAAACACATGCAAGGAAAAAGTCACGAGCATGCATGAGCAGAACAATAACCCTTTCACATATTCTTTTCTTTCTAAATACTGTCCTATCATCTTTTAATCACAGCAGATGCTGCACAGTACATTCATATCACTTTAACTTTTTAGAATACAGTCTTCCCAATCATGAATCCTCTTCAGCAATAGCCTTTGCCAAAAGTATTTATTAATCACATATCAAACCCAGTTAAAAATAATACTTAGTAAGGCAATAAAATGTGCTCATTATCTTCTTATGTACAGCAATGACCAGAAATATTGCCAGTTTATCTTCCAAACAACTCAGAAAGTGTGAGTTAAATGTTTTTTTATCATGTTTTAATACACCTTCATGGTCAGGGTGTCATGCTCAGTACATGCTCATCGTGGGGGTACTCCAGGGAACACAGGGCAAGTGCACCCTGGACAGGAGGACGTTTTTTTTTTCAATTTAATTAATAATGTTACAGTACTATACTATGTATAATGCTACGAAAGCCAAAGCTGCTGTCATACCTCTTCAAGCTCTCCAATCTTCTCCTGCAAGTCTAGCCTTACTGTATACTCCTCCTCCCATCTATAATGAAGACAGTAACACATTTATTTAGTAGGTTTTCAGAAAGCTTAGCAATTGCAGAATTACTGTATACCAACTATTTATTTACATTTCATTATTTAGCAGGCATCCTTATCCACAACAACTTACAACCTTGCAATAAAAACAATTGCCTTGCGCAGGGATCCAGCAGTGGCAGGTTGGCAGATTTGAACCTTGGATTTTCTAGTCCATAGTCCAGTACCATAACAGTTAGACCACCACAGTGGCAGCAGGATTCGTTCAGAGGGTTTACAGTGCGAGAAAATTTTAAATGCACACCTCACCCTTCCTTGAGTTTCAACACTTCGCACCCATTTAATCTAATTCGGGGGGTGGGGGTGTTAATACTCAACCTTTTTGGACAGCCTATGTGTTTTATAATAAGTAGCATAGGCTTGATCAACTTTTAGAAAAAACACAATTAATTAAATGAAAACTGATGACAAGTATGTCATCTGACAGTCATGCATAACACATATGTAATCCTCAAAGGTCCAGTAGGACTTGTTGGTTCCTATTCTGAACTTGAACATTTAATACTGAAACTGGTATATTTTGTGATAAACAAGGGGCTGATTAATAATAAAGTGCAGCCCCAATTTTCATAGAAATGTGCCACTATAGTGCTCAATGAAGAAAAAAGTTCAAATCATGAACTTGGCATTAAAGGGCTGAGTATATAAATAATATTACTGCACATAGTCACTTGTCTACCTGGATTACATTGTGTAAAATGTAATGTGTTTTGTGTAGTAGCTCTAGTCTAGGGATTGGTTAATTTGTAGTGAATTAGTCAAATTGCTGACTAGTTATTAGTGACATAATGACTAGTGAGATATTTAAATCGATCTTTTACAGTGGTTTAGCTACTATGGCTGTGCAAGAAGGACTTTTGTCCAATTACCTTTGTATGTTCTGTCTACAGCATACTGTTTGTATGCGCTACATATATACCTATTTGTGGGAATATTAGTTTATGAAAGATTTGGTTGTAGAGAAAGATTGTTATTACATATAATTTTAAATATTGAATTCTGATGTTCACTACAGTGCAAAACTACCCCCATGTGGCAACACATGATGTAACAGCACTTGCAGTCTGCTGCATTGCAGATGCTGAGGCACAGGAGGAGGAGGCTGACAGGAAATTGAGAGGTATGTATGTGTGTGTGCGCAATGTGATTTCATTTGAGTCATTGGAAAAGAAAAGCTTACAGTGTCAATTTGGCTCACTTCATGAAAGTCTTTATTAAGTTAAAGATATCATAGCAGAAGGTCATGGTGTAATTGGTGTAATTTAGACTTCAGCACAGAAACTAAATACAAAGTATATAGAGGTGTTGGATTGAAGGCCACAAAACACTAAAAGAAAAACTGCTCATTAACGTAAATGTATATTAACATCAATACCAAATAAAACATTATTAAGGAGAGAGAAAATCATTACATCTAGTAGTTTTCTGGGATGCCAGACATCTTATCCTACATTTACACACTACCCACAAAGAAAAATTTTATTTGTGGGTCGGGACTGGTGTATATTTGAAAATCCATTAGATGATTATTTTTTTGTATTGCTGGGTCATGGCGCCATAGTCCATTCATATATTTACTGAAAGTGACTCTATAATGGCTTTCACTATGATTGAGACAACATATGCTGAATATAGTATTTTATCACAGTATCAGAATCAGAAGTTACCTAGGATGATTTGGAATTGCCCCATTGTAAAAAGCAATATATACAGTGCCTCGCAAATGTATTTGGCCCCCTTGAACTTTTCAAACTTTTGCCACATTTCAGGCTTTAAACATAAAGATATAAAATTGTAATTTTTTTTGTGGAGCATCAACACCAAGTGGGACACAATCGTGAAGTAGAACTAAATTTATGGATATTTTAAACTTGTTTAACAAATTAAAAACTAAATAATTGGGCGTGCAAAATTATTGGGCCCCCTTGCGTTAATACTTTGTAGCGCCACCTTTTGCTGCGATAACAGCTGCAAGTCGCTTGGGGTATGTCTCTATCAGTTTTGCACATCGAGAGACTGATATTTTTGCAAAACGGCCCGAGCTCAGTAAGGTTGGATAGAGAGCGTTTGTGAACAGCAGTTTTAAGCTCTTTCCACAGATTCTCGAACCATTCATTGTAGATTTTGCTTTGGATCATTGTCTTGTTGGAAGATAAATCTCCGTCCCAGTCTCAGGTCTTTTGCAGACTCCAACAGGTTTTTATTTCCAGAATGTTCCTGTAATTGGCTTCATCCATCTTCCCATCAATTTTAGCCACCTTCCCTGACCCTGTTGAACAAAAGCAGGCCCAAACCATGATGCTTCCACCACCCTGTTTGACAGTGGGGATGGTGTGTTCAGGGTGATGAGCTGTGTTGCCTTTACGCCAAACATAACATTTTGTATTGTAGCCAAAAAGTTTGATTTTGGTTTCATCTGACCAGAGCACCATCTTCCACATGTTTGGTGTGTCTCCCAGGTGGCTTGTGGCAAACTTTAAACGAGACTTTTTATGGATATCTTTGAGAAATGGCTTTCTTCTTTCCACTCTTCCATGAAGGTCAGATTTGTGCAGTGTACGACTGATTGTTGTCCTATGGACAGAGTGTCCCATGTCAGCTGTAGATCTCTGCAGTTCATCCAGAGTGATCATGGGCCTCTTGGCTGCTGATCAGTCTTATTCTTGTTTGAGCTGAAAGTTTAGAGGGATGGCCGGGACTTGGTAGATTAGCAGTGGTCTGATACTCCTTCCATTTCAATATGATCGCTTGCACTCCTTGAGAAGTTTAAAGCTTGGGAGATTTTGTATCCAAATCCAGCTTTAAACTTCTCCACAACAGTATCTTGGACCTGCCTGGTGTGTTCCTTGGTCTACTTGATGTTCTCTGTGCTTTAAACAGAACTCTGAGACTATCACAGAGCAGGTGCATTTATACGAAGACTTGATTACACACAGGTGTGTTCTATTTTTCATCATCAGTCATTTAGGTCAACATCGGATCATTGAGAGATCCTCACTGAACTTCTGCAGTGAGTTTGCTGCACTGAAAGTAAAGGGGCTGAATAATTTTGCATGCCCCACTTTTCAGTTTTTCATTTCTAAAAAAAATGTTTAAAATATCCAATAAATTTCGTTCCACTTCACGATTGTGTCCCACTTGTTGTTAATTCTTCACAAAAATTACAATTGTATATATTTATGTTTAAAGCCTGAAACGTGGCAAAAGGTTGAAAAGTTCAAGGGGTCTGATTACTTTCACAAGGTACTGTAAATACAACTGACTTGACTACTTTACTTCACATTTTTCTTAATTTTCATTTCTTGTTAGTTGGCTGAACTTTATGCTTGCGACGTGGTACCGTAATTTGTTTATCTTGGTAACATTTAATATCTGACTACATTTTTACATGCTAAGGTCTAGGATATATTGTGCATAAAAACAGTTGTGTTGGATCTAAATGGACAAGTGTTAAGACCTGTGTGACTTACACAAGGTCCAAATCTCAAAAATGGCAAGGCTTATGGGGTGCTCCCAGTCATCATTGGTAAGTACTTACCAGCAGGTGTCTGAGGAGAGACCAACCATGAACCGACTACAGGGTATCAGGCACCCAAGGCTCATCAATACTATGCGCAATGATGGCGATTCCGACCAACATAAATTAACAGAATGGCTTCAGTGGTACAAGTTACATAAATATGTAATGCTGGTTACAAAATTAATGTATTGTGCCCAGTTAAGCATGGATTGCACTGATAATGCATTGCATCAATTGAGTATGGGACTAAACAGCCGCAAACCAGTTAGAATGTGCATGTTGTCCTCAGTTCACAGGCTAAACAGTTGGACATAGACTGTTGGAGCAATGGAAGGTCTCATCTGGTTTTCTTTTACACCATGTGGTCAGCTGGGTATGTGTGCACAATGTATCTGTGGAAAGTGGTGGCACCAAGATACAATGAGGGTAGTATACAAGCAGGTACAACCATTTGTCTGCTCAATGTTCTCCTAGTATTCACTAAGTCCAGCAATTCCTGTCAACCTGCTGTCAAAATGTTCCACATGCAACCTAGCTAGACATTGTTTCTATAAGGGTAAACCATTAAGGTAAAGACATTCCCTGATGGCAGTGGTCTCTTTCAGTAGGATGCTGCACCTTGCTGCACTGCACTGTTCAACTTTTTCTGACTTTAAACTTCTTCATGACATATATTATCCTCACAAGTCACACCACATCCATGCAAATGCAGTGGACTGAGACCATATTAAGAAGGTGATCACTCTGTTTTTGCAAGTGTATATAAAGGTATATACAAACATGCACATATAAAGGAAAGTTTAAAAAAGGGATTTTAATTAATAAACATATATTCAGCTGCTTATGTTATGTGTTGTGGTATGACTGCTATACATTTGTAATATCTTACTTTGATTTAATGTACAACTCCAAATCAGAAAAATGAAAAAACAGTGTTTCTTACATTTACTTATATTATAATTGCTAACAGTATGAAGCTGAGATATTTCATGTTTTGGCTGGTCAGCTTAATTGCATTTCTTAATAAACATTCATTTTGATTCCTTTTGACTAAAGGAAATTATACTTTTGTGATGGCAGCATTAATGCAGAAAAGTACACTGAGATCTTAGAGCAGCATATGCTGACTGCTAAAGTCATTTTTTGACAGGGATATGCATGCATTGTTCGTCATGACAAAGAGAGGATATGGGTACTGGACTGGCCTGCCTGCAACCCTGCCATGGAGAATTCTGAAATGAATGATGTGACAGTGATGACCTCATCAGGAGGAAACAAAACAACATCTGAAACACTAAGTCACTTTTCATCCTCTCTACCAAAACATCTAGTGAAAAGGAATGGCAACATTACAGAGTTGTAAATTCTTTCATTTTTTGGGATGTAGAGTGAATTGATGTTTATTAACAAATGAAATTAAGTTGACTAGACAAAACATGAATTCATTCTGTCTGCAATTAAATAAAACTCAAAGTAAAATAAACAACACGATGTGTTTATTTTCACTTTCCATATTGTCCCAACCTTTTTCTGATTCTGATTTTGGGTTGTATAAAAAGTGTTTAATGTGCAACAATTTTCTTATATGTGTAAATGGTTTCATTTAGTTTGTTTGTTTGTTAAAAGTTTGGGTATGACTGATCAAATTATATCTTAAAATGTTTTTTGTAATACATGAATATGAAATTGAATTGAAATAACATTTAGCTCAAATGTGATGATTGTGTAATAACTGTGACACTAAAGTGTGGCACTTTACACATTATACAGTATTACATATGTTTGAAGAAACAATTGTTTTTTCCTTGATATTAGCCTTGGTTTAAGGGAGGTAATGTGTTTTTGAGAAAGAAAATTTGCAATATTCATTTGAAATTTGACAAAGATAAAAACATGTTAGTTATCTGCTTACATGTTAACTGTGTTTGATAGATCATGTAAATGTTGCCATTCACCAGAACCCGTGCATGGAAAATATTATGTTGTTAGGATGTTCACAGCACACAGTATAACATTTGCTGACGTTCATCTCAAAAATATAGGTTTTCATTTGGTTTTCTGTGGTTATTTGTTTAGACCTGTAGAACAACTCTGTTACCACTTTATTCTACAATTTCCACTGGTGGATCCATCATCTGTGTATTGCTGCCCTTGCATGCCCACAAAAGCATAACTGTTGTGTCTTGGACTCACAAACAATAAACTCTGAAGTAGCAGATTAGGATTAACAGACCAACCAAACCTGAGTATATGTACTGTACAGAATTTACATAAAGGCTCACAGGCATGAAAGTGTAAAATGCTGACCTTCGCTTGTATTCGTTTCTTTCTCGCTTCACCTTTGCCAGCACATTGTAGAGGGCCCGGATTTCTGGTGTAATGGTATCAATTTGGACCCCAACCCCCTCCTGATGTGGCCATGCCATCATGGGGCTAGGAATCCTCAACTCTCTGCTATTGGGGCTATACCAAGAAGCAGAGGCTGGAAGAAACCGAGGTGTAGGGCTGGTTCTGCCATAACTGTCACTAATACTGCAGAAGGATTTGGTATCCACTGGAGATACAGGACTTCTAGGCAATGTGGTGAGATTGGAGTTGGAATCAATCACACACGTTGGATCCATATTTCCAATAGATAATCCATCGTTGAGTGTCAGCACTGGTCCTGATATTCCTGTGCTTAAGCTTACTGAATTGTTCACATTCGGAATGAGTGGAGTGGTTCCTACAAAACCAGTTTGGACAGCGCTGTCCCTGGTCTGTGGCTTTTTACCTGGTTCACATCCTTTGTCCTTCTGGTTGGCCTCCAGGGCTTGCTGTAGCTGATTTTCCAGGGACTTGTTTCTGCGCTCTAGTTCATGCACTTTGGCCAAGAAACAGCGGAAGCGCAGGTTCAGAGTTTTGAGCACACTTATGTTGGATCCGAGGTCGTTGCGCAGAGCAGCCGTGGCAGGTGCAGCGGGTGTGCGGTGTATCGCGCTGCTCACATGTAAATACGGCAGGGTGAAGGACAGTGAACCAGGATCCAAGCCTCCATGTCCCGGTTCCTCGAAGAAAAAGCCTGGGTCGGGAGAGCCGTACACTGGATCGCTAAAAAATCCAGAGTCTGAAAAAGTCGCTCCCAGATTTAGAGGCTGTTGGATCGGGTACGCACTTTCTCCCAACAGGGGATTCATTCTAGAAAATCGGAAATGCTCGAAATCCGGCATGAACGACGGCTTCAATGTTGGAGATGGTCAGATAATTTCCTTTAGTCTGAGCAACGTTGTTATTTTGCAGTTAAATTAAGTTTAGCACCAGTTACAATTAACAAGAGATTATAGACAATTCAACGGATCTGAAATGGAAAAACATATAAATGTTATTTATATATCCTGGACGTAACCTATATGAACTTATTAGTGTGGCTACTTTACCTTTTTGTTGTTTGTTTTGCTTTATTCCACAATATATGTGCGTCTCTTACGAACGAGCAAGGTCTCGCATATGAACACTGACGTCAACTGCGGCTCTTCTGTTACCAGAATTGCAGTAATATACGCTCCTCTGAAAAATGTAAACCTATCCATAACTTTCTCGATGGTCATGGCCTGTTTACTAAACGAACATACCTGATGATATGTGTATGTCTTTTATACTTCTTTTCTTAAATATTTTGTCTTATTGATTATCATGTTGTAATAATTCTACATATCATTTAAAGCTGCAGTTCTCAAAGCTTTACGGTATCAACAGACGACAC
The DNA here is from genome assembly GCA_034779995.1 of Parotocinclus haroldoi. Taxonomy (NCBI): domain Eukaryota; kingdom Metazoa; phylum Chordata; class Actinopteri; order Siluriformes; family Loricariidae; genus Parotocinclus; species Parotocinclus haroldoi. Next base: position 35 of record JAUZST010079011.1, on the reverse strand, counting down.
AGGCGATACGTCCAGTGTTGCCAATTTAGAGACTT
>JAUZST010079010.1:0-47177 GCA_034779995.1 Parotocinclus haroldoi | reverse complement strand
TGTGGAATCGTCCAAAGACACACATGCGCGCACACGCACACGCACACGCGCGCGCGCCTTTGGACGGTGGGAGAAGAGACAGAAGTACCCGGAGTAAACCCACACAGACATGGGGAGGACATGCAGATTCCACACAGAAAGGATCCAGGCCACTCCACCCTGGGACCCAGTACCTTCTTGCTGTGATGCAGCACTGCTACCCGCCAAGCCAACGCACCGCCCAAGTATACTCTGATAGTATGCTTACTATGATTTATATAATCATAAATATGATTTCTGTTGGATTTCTTAGTCTGGACATTCATGCAAATGTAATAAGAGTTTACCATGGTTGCTACATTGGAGTTTGGTTTCCATAGACCTTTTTTTTTGGTTTTCATTATAGGGTCTGGCAACATCTGCTAAACAGCTATTGAACACTTTGTGAGACTCAAAAGCGCTATAGGCTCAAGAAAACAAAGAACTTTGTTTTATTTAATATTATAGTTTGTTTATGATCTTTTCGTGAGGTTATTGCCTGGTTGCAAAGTAGAAATCTGATTATTTTCCTAGTCATTTCCCATAATCTAATTACTCAAGGGCATGTATACTTGTTGATCAAACTACTGGCAATCTAAATTTCTTCTGTTATTGGACTATTCAGTTCATGTAAACACACTCAATGTCTTTAGGTCTTAGCAATAAACCTAAACCCCATAAGCGATTAAGATGAATGCAACAGAACTACAAACACAACAACAGACCAAAAGAGCCCACATAGAAAACACATTTATTGGTGCAGCTTATACACTCGTACCAGAGAAAAGGCTGGAAATCAGTGTCTCTCATGGTCTGACAAACAATCATCAAAATGTACCCAAACACTCAAAATCCATTTATACAGGAAAATCCACTGGGGCCAAGTTCAGCTAATTCAAGGATTAGAATCGAGAGCCATCTCTGTTGCTTTCTGCCTTGTTCTGGTACTTTAGTCTGATATTAAATCAGTGCTATCAAAGAAGTTCAGAAGGGAAATTTTGTTAAACTGAAGCTGCAGCAATACCTTAGTTCAATTTTCTCTTCTTGCATTTCCCAAATGTGCAAAACTGGTCTTACTCTGAGCTATTCTACTCGGTAGAAAATGTGTCAAAGTTAAACCCATAATGTTTTGTCCTTAAATCTATGCAGTTAATAAGCACGTATAAAATAGAATTTGTCGATTTAAAAACTATATAACCCCTTGCCTATAAAGACAATAGTGCTTTAAATGACTGTACAAATGTCCAGCAAAATGGTCTATAGAGGAGATGCTTGCACTAGTAAAAATAGATATAAAAATATCATTAAAGCCTTTTTTTCAAAGTGATGAATTTGTTTCAAAATGAGTGGTGTTTGTGAGTGAAAATAGCTGTTTGAATCTTTTTCCCTTAACACAAGTAATAAAATAATAAAAAATACAGTAAAATCTGTTTGGTCTGCTGTAGGTAGCACAACAAAATTATACACACAAATAGGAACAAATTCTCTACTCAATGCACTTGACCCAGGAGGGTTTACGGTGCTGTCAGTGTCTTTTAATAGCCCTTATAAAGCTTATAGAAATAAGGGAAGGTTCCTCTGGTATTTAAGTCAGTGGTTATTGGAGAAGTTCACAGGGGGCATATACTGGAACATCGCTGATCTTTAGTATTAAGGCGTGTAGAGTTTAGAATTTGGCAGGTATGTAAATGTATCATATGTATCAGCAGTATTTTAGCAGTTTAGTGTCCAGCCTGAGCAAAGACATCATACCATCCTCCCATACCACACCCATCTTAGCTTCGTTTGCACTGCATACGAGTTGGCACCGATTCAAGATCAACTGTGCTATCGTTTCTTACCTGCCTGTAGCTATGCACTTAAACGACACGGGACTGTCAGCTGCCTGCTCGACACAAACCACAACGTGCCAATGCTAGAGAGAAAGAGGAGGGAGAATAAGTGAAAGAATTCGGCAGAATGTCATCAGCAGACAGAGTCGGTGACGCCGGGCAGTCTTCCGCTTCGTCTAGCCTCTTTCTCTCGTTTTTCACGCTGCTTTTCCAGTTTCTCCTGGGCTTTCTTCATGTCCTTCAGCTTCTTTTTAATCATGGCACGGTCACTTTGGTTAGACACACCCAGAACCTGAACGAGAATAAAAGAAAAAAGTTTGTTACCAGTTTCAACATGTTCTTTAGAGGTAATTAATGTAATTAAACCTGCTCATCTATTAATGTAAGTCCTAATCCTAAAAAGCTTAAAGAGGATACACATTATGCATGACAACCAGCCATTAAATAGCGTAACTTCAGCAGATGTACCGAGAGCCTGCAACACAGCTCTTTAAGCTGTACACACCCTGTGCTCCAGTTGACTTCAACAGTTCCAGAGCATAATCCCCGAAAAAAAGTTGTTTGACTTTTACTTAATTGTAGACACTAGAACCCAATAAATGTCATGTTTTTCATTTAATTTGTCCATAAACATCCATTACTGCATTTGAGACCTGCAACACTTTCCACAAAAGTTGGAACGATAAAGCATTCACCACTTATGTTGCTATTCCTTCTAACAACTATTAAAAGAGGTTTTGAAGTTTAGGTTTTCGAAGATACCAAGCGTTTTTGTTTCAGGCATTTCATCCCATTCTTCTTAAAAAAAAAGATTTTTTCAAAGATGTATTAGGTTTCAAAATTCTGAACACATTCTCAGTTGGGGGACAGGTCAGGACTTCAGTCCAGAATCTGTATCCTCGTTTTATACTGCAATACCGTTGTCATGTGCAGCATGTGGTTTTTCCATTGTCTTTTTGAAAAATGTTTGGACATCCCTGGAAAAGATGATGTTTTGAAGGGAGCATATGTTACTCTAATCTCGGTTTCCTTTTCTACAATAATCGTACTAACGCAGAAGTGTAAATGACCTTTGGCACTGGCACAGCCGCAAACCATGACAGACCCCGGCTTTTGGACTTGTCTGGAGGTCTGGAAGGTAATTTTCATCTTTGTTCAAAGCACACAACAAATTATGAATAAAATAAATCTTGATTCAGTACAATTTTCCACAGTCTGATGGTTCATCCTAGATGCCTCCAAGCCCAGACAACACTTCTGGACATGGATAATAAAAAGGTTTCTTTGCTGCACAGTAAGGTTTTCAATGACACTTGTGAAATACGAACTAGTTTCATTCCGAGGGTCTAGCATGTCGAAAGGTTTGTATGTCAAACTATGTAAACATATTTAGCCTAAACGCATCCAGCTACACCTGTTTTCTGCTCTGTACCGGTTTCTTGTGTTCATCTCCCACTTTCTGCCAAAGCACGAGTTAGCATAGTTAGCAACACAACTAACCAAGTAAACAACAATGATCTGCATTGGCAGAAGTGTGAATTACCCTTGACTCGCAAATTTACATTTTTGAGTTTACAGTTCCTTAAATAATTTTAAATTTATTGCACACATGTTCGTATCATTGAAAGTTCATTCGAACAGTCGCATCTAGGGCACTTACTGTATTCAGAATACAGGGATATTCTTCTGAGTTTGTTATCTTTAACTCTATGACCTTACTCAGTTTAATTCCTACTCTCACAATCCACAGCAGTATTTGTTTACCCACTTTTAGTTTGTCGCTGTCCAAGTTAATCAGCTGCTGCCCATCAACACCTTGCGTAGTGAACTCCGGAGTGTACTGATCCATGTTTATGCCCATCAGCCAGTGGCAAACTTGCTGAGTCGTCCACTCTGAGATTGGGCGGTTGTGCCACAGGTAGTCTTTCCCCCCAGAGCCAGGCTCATTATCCAGTGTCTGCAAGGAAAACAGATTTCATGTAGTAATAAAGACCTTCATAGCGATACAACAGTGAACATGGATTCAGCTTTAGCCACACACCACACAAAATCTCCTACAATGAGCGCTTCTTGGCAACCACAAAAAGCAATGCACACCATGCATGGCAGCTGCAGTGTGAGCAGACCTTTGGCTTTGTTCCCTTGGTGCAAGCAGCAGAACAGTTTTATCTAACCATGCGCACATTGCAAATATTTCAAGCCGCCCCTGCATTCAACGTTGAAACAAAAGACATACAAGGAGGTCATACGGACATCAAATCAGTCTAACACACAAGTACAGATTTAGGGCTGACGTGTACTGGTCAACAGATTCTCACGGCAGACCACACTAGGTTGCACCGTGTACACAATGGACGTTGACAACTGCTTTACAAACCACACAAGCAGTACCAACACTCACTGTATTAGGCAAACTGAAAGCCAGAGACAGAGATCATGAGGTGACAGCCACACAGCAGACAAGTCTCGACCTTCACATTGACCTTCTGTGAAAGTCCTGTGACAACAGTTGCTGTGCATCACTCACCTCACTGGAAGAGAAGGTGAAAGTGTGAGTTCGGCCTGACAGGTTGGGCTCTGCCACAAGCCCTGCTAAGTGTGAACTCGGACTGCTCGGATTCGAATCATCTAGCACTGACAAGCTCTGGAATGAGTGGGAAAACAGAACACACAAGTAACAGCTAAGCTAATGTTAGGTACAAAGCGTAGCCGTTTTTCACTCAGTGTGGCTGGGGTGTTCAACCAGTGACCCCGACTTGTCAAGAGTACGAGGCTTAAACATGCATGCAGTTGGTTCAGGCATGTTTAAAAACATATTTCAGAAAATAAGAATTAGGCTTGGGCTTACAATCAACGCGATAAAATGACAGGTATGTAAATACAGGCACGTGCCATTTAACGGCAGTCTGATCAATGTCCATTCCCTTTAACGGACAAGGACTTAAAATTATAAAAGGAAATAAAAATATATGTCTCATATATATCCAATTCCCAACCAAATGACAGAAAACTAGTACAAGCACACCCTTGCGACACCAGCTGACAGAAATAAAAAGTGCAGTCTTAAAAAAATAATAAAAAACGACTATAACAAAAAAAAAAAAAAACATGGTGTTCTTCCACTTTATTTTTACGAGTTTAATTTTGTAAAGGATACAGGATGTCCATTTTACAGAATGTAGTGTGCATGTTCAATGGCGCATAAATGTAACCACTGATATTATTCCAAATATTGTTCCTCCTTTTTGTGCTTCACCCTTATTACTCTAAGCATATTAGACAATATTGTTGCATTTCCCCCACTGTATTCGCCAATGCCCACCATTACACAAACAGAAAACCAGTCAATGAACTACACATATCCAAGCTCTGAACACCACTTGAAAAGATAACATGTATTCTCAGCCTGATAAAGAATAATGCATATAAAGGAGACTGAAATGAAGGATCTTGTTCATAAGAAGGATGCTCCTGTGTGGCAATAATCTGGTTTCAACTGAAAAAGCTTGGAGAGATACTAGCTGTTAACGACCGCATAGTGGCTGTGCTGAGGGAATTCAATCAGTACAAAGAACAACTGAAAGCAGTACACCAGCACGCAGGTTAAGACATTTGTTATATATGTTTGTAGTTTGTTGACAAAAGGCAACAATCTACACCCTCAAAATGACCATGTTCAACTCATTTGAAATCATTAGTGATATTAGAAGCTATCTCAAATGGTAAATCAGGATATAATCAGGTAAATTAGGATATTTCATTATTTCATTTTGAAATAGCCCCTATTTTTTGTCAGCAGTATATATAAGCATCAGGAACATATATCCAATATTGTAAGACTAACATTTGTTTGTTTGCTTGTTTAACAGCATATAAGCATTATTAGCATCAATGGCTACATGCATGAGAGAGCAAGGTTATAATGATACTAATCAAAGACACCCACACTGGGACTGTCACTGTGTGGGACACACTGTGGAATGTGGGAGGAAACCCGGAGGAGTTCCAAATGAAACGCAGGGAGACTCTCAGGTGAGCTTTTGAGAATACTATCTAGTTTCTAATTATACTCTCTACTTCTTTCTCATAAGCCTGTAACCAAATGTTTGTTATTTAGTGTTTCTTTATATATGGTAATTATTTAACATTGTTAATGCTAGCACAAACACCCTGGGTAACTACATATTGGCTCACTCCCTGGAGCACAATATTACCCTAAGATCACCGTTTGATAAATGTCAAAACTCATTCAAAGTAGTTTAAATTCAAATGATTGACATACGCTGACATGAGGTAGTAATTAAGAGAGAACGGGTGCATGCTAGTGCCCGTGCTAGATGAGGAAATTGGCAGCGTGTGACATGGGGAGTCCCATGGTGGGAGTGGTGAGTGCTGGAAAGCATAGTGAGGAACAGCCGTGGTGGCTCATAGTGGATAATATTTGTTTTTCACTTTCAGTACATTATACAATAAAATACATGGGTTATTTAATACTATGCTATAAAATAGGTGTTATGTCAATGCTTTTGCCCAAATGCAATTGAATTAAAATAAGTGTTTTAAGCATGTTTAAGGTAGACCTGTAGTTCATTTTATGTTATTTCAATTAGTGCACTAGGTTGAGAACCCCTGCAGGATGGGACTGAGTTCAATGCTGACTCCATAACACAGAAGTAAAAGTACCCAGACTGTCAAAACATGCTGGCCCTGCTAATCTAGCTAAATAATTAAAATAAAATCAGAAAGGAATTTCAAATCCAAGAATCACATATACAGGTCAAATAAACACTCCACTGTAATATTTCATATGCATGTTCAATTTCTGTACCAAATTCAAGACAGCAATCAGGACCAGCACTGTCCACAGAGGGTAATAAAACAGCATGCAAAACTACTACGAGACTACAACTATAAAACAAAAACACAAACAGCAAAGCCAATACACAGTTCACCATACCAGCACAGTAGTGAGCACTATGTTCTAAACCCTAAGAAGGGTCTACACTCAACTCGATCACTGAGCAAAAACGGTATGCTCAACAGAATGGGAAGCAGACTTTTAAATCATATGAAAATAAAACGGTAAAGGGGCACCACAACTATACTAAATGCATTAAGAGTGAACGGTGCATTCTCCCTAATGCAGGGGTGTCAAACAAATATAATACGACCCACAAGGTCAGTACTGAGAATGTGCATTGAGCTGAAGACTATAGGCATGACTTCATTATTTATGTCTTTGATTAAACAGATACACATAGTACTGACAAGTAATCTAACATTACATTGCAATTATGTGCTAAAATGTGAAGGTTGGCAAGATTGCGGTAAAATGACCTTTTATTGCAAATAAGTTTGATACCCCTGCACTAATGGGACTACATTGTTAGCTTGGATCTAAAAAAATGAATGATTCCTATTCAGAAGTCTTGGCAAAATATACTGTACCAAATCTAAGGATCGACTGAACAGAGAAGACCAGGAGAGGTTTGTCTGTTAGGGAAGAAAAGGATGTTAGTCAAAGATGGTGTGTCTCTCAAATAGAAACAAACCCTTTACTGTGTATTTCTGAAAAGGAGGAAAAGTTAAGGGACATTATATTAATTTTGTGAGCAGTGAATTAATCCATTTCCAAGATCAATTTCCAGGCTGTGTGTGACATCTTATCTCGTGCCAGTGTTTCAGTGCAGCAATTCCTATGGAAATAGAGTTTTCCTTTTCGGGGCAATTCCTGTTATTCCTTCTCCATCATCTGTCTTTAATCGAGCTATTTCTGCCACAATCTCCACACTCTACAGACCCTGCACCCCATCTTATTTTTAATTTCATATCATCAACCTTTTCACTCAGCAATTAACCACAAAGACAGACACAATTTATACACAGAAACTACAAAACAACAAATACTTATTTTTCCATTCTTTATTACTATGCTTAACGTTTTCTGCTTTACAAGTAGACGTTGTTTGATGTCCATCCAAGCATTGTTCCTTCAGTATAATGTCTGAGGGTATAAGCATTATGATCTAAAATGATAATCTGTTTTATATACAAATCATCTCTGACCACTCAACCACCTCATAACTCGTTGAAATCGGCTCAGCTCTTTTTGATTAGAGAAAAATTGCCTTGGCACTTGGTGCACTTGCTTAAATTTGAGTCGAGAGGTGTGGCTTGCACAATAACAATAATAACTTAATAATAACTCACAATAACTTTCACTCAGTTCGGTCTCTGCTGTATTTCTCATGTACAGCACATACAGCACAGTATATAGTGCAACTAAGTCACCATGGGTCCTAAGGAGGTTAGTGATGACAGCAAACCAAAAAGAAAACTGTAAGAACCACTGTACCGTACTCGCCAGCATTTGCTGTGCATCAGGCAACAGCATCTAAATGTTTTCCACTGGACTAAGAATGTTGTCTTTATTTTTCACTTTCAATACAGTCTTCAATAAATTACAGGATTTATTATAAAATAATAATTGATTATATATATGAAAATATTAATGATTTTGCCCACTTTTAGGTTAATGTAAGTGTTTTAGTAATGTTTAAATGTAGGATCTATATGTATATATATATTAAAATCTTCAAATGATGACATAAAATGTAAAGATGGATGTTTCAGAATGTATTCCCATCATGAATCAGGGGACATTTGAATATATATATATATATGTGTGTGTGTGTGTGTGTGTGTGTGTGTGTGTGTGTGTGTGTGTGTGTGTGTGTGTGTGTGTGTGTGTGTAATTCTGTATTACTGAATGAATGGAAAGTAAGTAAATATTTGAGAGTTATTAGTCTGAAAAAGAAATATTTCAACAAACTGGCTGGGTACAGAAACAACACAGGTTAAAAAATGCCAGTTGGAAGCACTGCTATAAGTGGGAATATGTGGCCACAGGATCTCCTGAAAATATATAGTTTTTGAGGGATGGCTGTTGTATGCAATAGCTCTCCATATTATCACAGCAGCCGTTGATGTAATGTGTATCTGCACAGAACAGGCAGTATTGAAACACTCACAATGAGGCCTACATACTCTACCTGACCATTATTGGCTCCCCAAATCAACTTGGATTTGTAACTAAAGATGATAAGGTTTCAGTCCATAACAGTACAGGTTTCTCTTTCACAACACAACACTGCAAAGGTGACAATGACAGGACATGCAATGAGTTTGCTACTCAGTGGCCATATCGTACTTTACATATCACTGCTAGTGAATAATGAGATCTAAGAAAGCAACCAAGTAGCATTTTCTAATATATCACACACAGGCCTGAGTGTCGAGTGGATAGACTATAAATAGCGGGCAAGGAACTGGGAGGGACAAAGGATTAGGAGGGCAGAGGGAAAAGGGGGTAATAAAATGGTCATAAGGAGAGACCATGGGGGAGACGACTCTACTGTGTGTGAGTGTGTGCCACATCTGGGTCCATGGTGGTTTCACTCCTTCAGCCTGTCCTACTTTCCAAGGATGGAGGTCTTACCTCTCACATATAGATGTGTGTGAGGGTTTGATAAAGGGTGGTCTTTGGGGTTCTTGAGAAGCAGTCTGGCCTGATTCCCTATGTAGTCCCAGTAGTCTCCACCATATGGCAAGACACCACACACACACACACACACACACACACACGTACACACACTGAAGGCACGAACATCTCAGACTGCACACTGTGACATGTACAGCACCCCACCTCACCACCCGCATGAGCACTCACACACACGTGCACAAATAGACAAATGACTCAAGCACATATGAGCTAAATATGATTAATTCACGGCCATAGTAATGCATGCTCAAATGAGGGCATTACATTGCAAAGAGCACAAGCTGTTTCTGATTTCCTCAGTTGTCAGACCGTAACCTTACTTACCTTATTGTAAACTTTCCATTCTAATTTCTATGAACTCAGAGGAAATCGCCTACCTTGTCATGGACCATGTGAATTGTATTATTATGTATTGAGCAGATACTGGTTATTAGAAAGCAAATGTTTTGATTTCTATTAGTACAACTATTTATTTTTTATCTCTATTAAAAATGCAATATATAACATACAGAAGTACTTTTGTGCATTGACTTGTACATGCATCGTAGATGCACTCATGGATGCATTTTTAAGTTGAATAAACTCTGTGGATATAATCTTAATGTGCAACATGCTTTACATGAACAAATATTAAGATGGTCTTTGTAGTTGTGGACTTGCTGGTGGTTCTACTACTACATGGCATGGAGGAAAAATAACCGCCGTAATCACAAATACTAATTAAAACAACATCTTCAGCCTCTCAACACTCCTGACAGTAATTATGCTCTCTCTCAGGAGCACATGTCTCGAGCTGGCATTGAGGAACACATTTCCTCACAGGCATCCATCCATCCTTTCATCCATGGTCCCCACAGACCCCAAACCTCTCGACCTGATGTGGGGACAGGAGAACCTTAAAGCGGGTAGAGAGTAGATCTTGAGTGAGGAGGAGTCATATGTTTGCAGGGCCGATGGCAGCAACATCTGTGGCATTCAGACTGGCGTCTGGGGCACGGCTGGTGATACAGTGGGGGGGTGCCCGCGGCTGCCAGGGGCCTCACGTCTGTTCACCAACATCACCAGGCTGATATGATTAATGAAGAAATGTCAGTACTGTAATTTTTTCTAATGTGCACCAGTGGAGAAAAAAAACCTTCCTGTCAGTTGCAAAGCCCTGTGTGGGTTTGACTAAGAAAGTGTGTTGAATTAAGTATAAAGCAAGACAAAAAATACACTGATTCTAAGAATTTCTGAAGCTCTGTTAATGTTACTATGGGAAAACAGATGTTTGCTATTTCTAACTACTATTTAGTATCATTCTCAGGCAGTGAAATGTTTCCTTAATTACCATACTAACCACTCTAGTGAAGTGCACCATTAAAAAAAACTCTTATTGGAGTTCTACTTAATGGCATGTTCAGTAATGTATAAACAAAAACCAAAAGTAAAAAAAAATCGAAAAAAATCGAAAAAAAAATCAAAAACAGCATCTAAAGAAGGCCAAAGCCTAAAGATATCCATATGCTACATTGTCAGAAGTATGTGGACACAAATATTAATAGCTGAAAGATATTTCAATGATAAGCTTTATTTCATATCAGACCGTATGAACACAAGATTTCATGTTCAAATTTCATGTTTGTCTGGTCAACCTAATTTAATTTGTTAATAAACCTACTTTTCGGGCCTGCAACACATTCTAATATGGTGGGGTTGTAAAGCATTTACCACTTTGTAATGTTGTCATTCCTTCTCACAACACATACAAGGTGTTTTAACACCGAAATGTTACAGATGTTATTTTCCTTCATCTTGGATTTTCATAGTCATATTTTTGTTTCACATTTTTCCACACATTTTCTTTTGGTTATAGGTCAGGTCTGCAGGCTATTGATGATTGATTGTTCTTGAGGCAGTGCTGTGTGAAAGATCAGATTACGGGTGTATTACTAAACATATTAATTATATAACTTACGAATAATAAAAGCCACCCAAGGAGTATGGATCCCTTTTTTAAAATTTGGTCATCCCAATATTAGGGAACACACTGTTTTGCTGCCCTCTATGGCTTGAAAAACCATAGGATTGGTGCAGCAAGCCCCAGGATGCCTGCGTCAATTAATATTGGCACTTATTTCACCTGACAAGATACACCTGCTCATTTAGGTATTCAAACTCAGTGTCATCAGTGTCTTCTTACTACTGCTCAAGTGTGAGGTATAGTAATTGGTAACGCGTTGGCTCAATGTACAATGAGCATTTTGCAGTTTAACACCCATACTGACAGACCATACTGAGCAAGCAAACATCCAGTGAGTTGAGGTGTGTGCGCGCCGGTGGTCAAGCACGCCAGAAGTGCAGAGACAACCTGGCCCTGAACAATGCTAGAAGCCGCGCTTAAGTAACGGGGCCCCAAGGTGTTTATAATCAGGTCGGGAATTAAATTCAGGATATAATCACCTCGCCGATCGATCTGTACTGTCGAGTATGGTGGAACGCTCCGGGCCATAAGGTAGGAACCCCTAACAATTTGGTATTGTACAAGCCTGAGATTACCATGTCCAATGCCAAATTATATCACAGGACTCTAGAGCAGTGTCCGTGAAAAAATCTGTCAGTGATGAATTATAGTTTACACTTATTCAATGGTTTGGGCTGAGCTATTCAACATACATGACTCAAACAGTACAATGATATTTTCAATTATCTTGTTTCAAAATGAAAAGGTTACAATGCAAAAACTGACTGGTTGCAGAACATGACGAAGCTGCAGATAGTCCTGACAACAATGCCCAATATCACTGTTTCTGCTGCTGAATGGAAATTAATTTCTGTAGCTCTGTTTCAAACTCCCCCAGAAGTTCGTGGGAGTAAAGGCACTTAGAAACAGTGCTCAGCAAGCACATATGTATACACTGCTCTGCTTTCCACATAGTTTTGTTGACATAGCTATTGGATGAGCTAGGATAATTCAAACAGTTACACATAAGCACAGATAGTCAGAGAAATGTGAATAAGGATGCTTGTGATTCTCCAGCCAAATGGTAATTTAAATACAACTAAAAGCTAATCAATCATTCCTTCTTGCTGGGCTTTAGTTAAAAGATTATTTATCATTCGTTAAGTAATCTTATTTGGTGCTTTAATTGGTACATAATTAACATGGGGGATCTAATGATATTTTAACCTTAAGTGGGTTAATTATTGTTTCAAGGTATGCATGACAATTTTAAAGACACTTAGAGCACAGTGGTGTTTACAAACTTCTGCCAAACAGGACTAATCAATATGGCAATGTGGCAAGGCAAAATTATGTCACAGTTTGTCGCAATATTACAATTTTCTGTATTACAAGGATACATATATTTGTTTTACATTTCATTCACAGGTCAATCATGTTTTACTGTAAAGATAATACAGTAATAATCAGAGATAAAGATTATTAATGACTGATATAATTCATTTCTCAGTGATCACAAAATGCGGTAGAATTTTCAATCGCTCAATGCTCAACAGGACACGGATGGGGTGTGGTCACAATACTTTGAATACAGTGAAAAATGCTCATTGCTTCAAAAGCAAGCAACGTTCCTGTTCCTGAAATGGATGAGCAAACTGCTAAATTAATAGGTAAGATCATCTTTAACAACAAGCATGAAAGAATGCCCAAAAAGCAATAATGTTTTGGATTAACTCCAATAGACCATAGAGCATAGCTCACCATAGATGAATAGAAGCAGTGGAAGGACTTGAAGCAAACCCACCAACTTCCCAGAACTGAAGATACTGAAGATGAAGGAATTGGGAAGGAATGAAGGAAGTTCCTCCCAGTCAATAGGCAGAAATGATCAACAATTACCAGTAACATTTTGAAGTAGTTATTGTTGTACAAGAATTATACAACAGAAACTGAAGAGAAAAATTCACATACATTTGCCACTCAAATACAGTATATGCTATTGGATGGTTTCCTCTAAAAATAAAAACTAATTTGTCTAATTTGTTTCATGGGTTAGCTCTGTATGCTTTTGGGACTTGTTTGAAAATGTGATTATATTTTCCTGCTATATATGTAGAAAAGGGTTCACAATAAAGAACTATTAAATGCATACACATTGTGATGCAGCTGCCCCTGTCCTCCGGGCGTGACTGTAGGAAAACATTCCATCACTAGCCTATGAGAACGCATTGACGTTAATGTGTATATTGGCATTCGATGCCATCTCACCCCATGCAGAGGTTTTCTGTCCTTTACCATCTGCTCAGCCTTACCCTCTCTTGCAGAAAACCCTGTGCATGTCACCACAGGTAATCCCTACTACCCATAATCCCAAGCACTTCAGGGTCATCTGGTGCCAGCCTACTGTGAATCACTCAAGTAGCAGACACAGACTAATGTGCATTTGTGCGGGGTAGCATTAGAACTTCCAGAAATAATGGAATACATTATAAACATAAAACATTACCATGCATTCTATTTATTTTTATAGTTGAATACAAAAAAAATAATGATTAAATACCATCCTGAGGATGGGTTTTTTTCTTTGCCATTGTTTATTGATTTCGTTTTCTCATTAGTGTTAATGTAAAACTGAATTTAACTTTTATTTCAATTGCCAAAATCAGTAAAATAATTAAAGAAGGAGTGAATGGTTTCTTTTGCCTATATTTTGAATGTATGTATAAAGAGAAGACTTCCAATATGATACCAAGATGCAATTTACCTTGAAAACATCTGCAATCAGTTTATGTCCCTGCCATGCAATGATAAGATGAAGCATCTGTCAGCATAGATGTCTGTTCAAATGGAATGCTGTACTGATTGTTTTCTGGCCACTTTAGGTTAAATATTTGTTTGTTTTGCAGCTGTAAATCAGTGGTGCTGTCAAACAAACTCAGGTAATATTACTGGGCAATAAGGTCTCTGCTTTGGCACAAGCGGCCTGAAAGCAAAGTGCTCTAAAACCACTTTGCTCCATACTCAAGGCATCAGCAGCCGACAGGCTGTCAAACGAATAATGATAATTTACAGAGAATAGAACAAAGCAAATAATCATTGTCTTAAATGGAGCATGAGGAGTGCGTATGGCTGAGGGGAGCTTTCGGCCCTTATGTCTAAACATGCATGCGCAAACTCAGCTCTTACACAATTAATGCATACTACCAAACACACACACACTCACACACACACACACACACACACACACACACACACACACACACACTCTCTCTCTCTTGCTCTCTTTTTCTCACTCACACACACACACACACACACACACACACACACACAAACAAATAATAAATAAATAAATAGAATAAGTAAGTAAATAAAATAAAATAATAAGAAGAAACACAGTATAGCAGCACCACAACCTTGCTGGAGAGTCAATCTAATGTGGGGACTTTTGCAACTTTTTGTGTAAGTATGAGTAAATTAGTCATTTCTGAATGCACAAGCAAACTTGATATAATTACTGAATCAACCATACCTTAAAGTTAGAATGAATTAAACCACGGGTGCACTTCTGGACAATGTATAACCTTGGTGATGTACAAGCAACTTTCAAAATAATGTAACTGTAAGAACTCTAGTTTTGCAATTGTTTCCCAAAAGCCTACAGCACTGGAAAATCCCTGCTTGTCAAAAACTCATTACCAATTTAGATGTACAGTTTCTCATTATTTTACTACCAAAGTATCAAACTTAATAGCCTATAAGTATGTAACTGAAATAAAATAAATGTGAATGAACTGATCTAGCTTCTGAATTAAAATTAAATACTATGTTCTCAAAAATATAATTTTTAAAATAAATTTTATATGTAAGTCTTCAATTCGGGAAGTTGGGGAAAACTTATGCACCAAAATCTTTATGACCTTTTTAATGTAGATGCTTATAGATATCTATCTAAGCTTACTTTACTGTTTTGACCTGGCTCCCAATGCAGATGTTACAATTGCTCTGCTTAAATAAAATTATACAAAGCAATAAATTTACATTTTTAAATGTAAATGCATAATAAGTTAAAATGCCACAAAATGTTCCAAGAAAGTTGGGACAGATTAATCAGAATTAAAGGTCCTATTTTTGTTAAATGGACACCATGGACCAATCAATGCTCCATCATAATATGCTGTGTGTTGTGTATAGGATCAGCGCATCTGTATGTTTTTAACAGAAATGTGTTTTCTGTCATTGTGCATGTAGAACTGCAAGTGCAGTAAATGAGTACTCTTAAATTTACAAACTAAAGAGTTTCAGAAAATGCTCTTAATTTTTTTATGAGTAATTCAGTTTAAGTTTCCTATGATTTTTTCTTTGCCACTTTTACCCTAGGCTTGCACAATTTGGGAATGGCCTTTTAAGATATAATATTATAAAGCTATTTTGAGACAATGCACCATTGTAAAAAGTGTGAAAATAAATTTGACTTGGTTTGACTTGACAGAGTGATTAGCATTACAAAGGTATTGGGAAAGCCACCCCAGACTAGTAAATTGCCATGTATTAGATTTATAGTTATTGAGATATTGTATATAATATAAATATAAATTCAGCTTTTCAAACATGCACAAAAGTAGTTGTAGAAATGTTTTGCACCTTATTTCATTATTGTTAGCTTTAACATATATTTATTTCATGACAGAAAATAGAACCTATTATAAATCAATTATTAAACTACTGTAGTGATCTTTTAAGTAATATTTTAGTTATGTTTTAGCAAATGTTTGAAGTAAATGTGGTCATCACAGTCCAGGGTAGATTACTTTTTTATTTATCCTGTATGGAAATGACCCCAGAGCAAAGCATAACAGCAAGCAATCAAGTTTTCTATGGATCAGTTTCAGTGTAAATCCACACTTCAATGGCAAAATCAAGCAATTTGTGTGACTTTGAATAAGGCATGCATATTGATGCATATAACTGTTTACAACAATTATTGTAAAATAATATCCAAAAAGTTTTGATGGAAGGTGTTGGACTAATTGCTCAGTCACTGCTAAGAAGGCAGTGGTCTTCCATGGTAATCCTGTTCAATGTCATGCGACATTACCTCCGAATAGCATAGCATCCGCTGACAACACACCAGCCAATCTCATTAGTATGCCAGACAATGTGACAAGAGGGCAATAGATCACTTCTTCATTAACGTAACTCTAATTAATGACATTAAAGGCATTGGGTAAGAAAAAATAAAGAAAACATCCTCCTTTTCACTGCCTCAAGCTTGCCCACAATGCTTGAGCACAAGGAGTTTAATAGTTTAAACACTTCAGATAATGGGCAAAATTAATTTCTGAGGCTGTCATTTGAATAGCTGAGTCTGGACACATTGACAGTATTTAAATGGCTAAGGAGTGAGACAGGCTTCTAACAGGATTTTTAGCATAGCACTGAATAAAGACTTTGTTCTATTATATGGTAACTAATCTCTGGATGCCCTAAGATGAAGGCATTGTTTCTGAGAGTACATTTGGGTTGGCCCCTATGTAATGGCAAGAACATACTTAGCTGCTTTGAAATTTTTTGCTCTGCCACTTGAACTAGACACATGAAGAGGATGAAATTGTCTTTGCAGCTGCTTAGGTAAAATTCATCACCATGCCGTCACCATTTAATACCACTTGTATGACTTTTCAGAACATGAGCTTCCCGTGAAATGATGAATTGGGGCAGCTAGTGCTTGTAATAACCCTGCCAAATGCAAATACGGGCTGAAGAAGCACT
This sequence comes from Parotocinclus haroldoi, assembly GCA_034779995.1. Classification (NCBI taxonomy): domain Eukaryota; kingdom Metazoa; phylum Chordata; class Actinopteri; order Siluriformes; family Loricariidae; genus Parotocinclus; species Parotocinclus haroldoi. The sequence continues at coordinate 30,055 of JAUZST010079010.1, read as the reverse complement.
AAGACAAAAGAGACATTAGCAGAGAGCTCTCTTAGAGTCCAAAAAACTGTTCAGACTAGAAGAAATCAAGTAATATAAATCCCTGGCTTTTTCCCCTCTGTGAAAAGACCAGAATATGGAAAATTCATACACTGATGACTTTCAACCGCCCTTTTGTGAGACCCATTTATGGAAATGACAAAGGAATATTTTCTTCAAAAAATTCTAATTGGAAATGTATGATTTAGTCCAAACATACAGTATTATGGCATGACAAATTCAACTATATTATACCATGAGAAATGAGGCTTCAGAACATATAAAGCAAGGTCATGTGAAAATCCACAAATTCCCAAAAGTTATGTATAAGCTAAATGAACTGCTATCATATGCTTAAAGCAGCTCTGCTAATTGCTATTAAGACCACACATTCATTAACAAATGATTTTTGCGTAAAGTATCCGCTCTATAAACATTACATGCCATGGCAAAACCTTAATTGATCCACTAATCCATTTGAGGAATCAAAGCGTTCAACCTGGCAACTGTACACGTTACTGCGATTGGCTTTGTCCTCTGCAACATTTCATACAGCAGCAATGCAATTTCAATTTAAAACCTCTAATCACATTATAATTGATGATTTTATTATTATGATTTCAGAAGCTTATTCTGTTATTTATCATAGCGTATTCAGTTGTAAATATAGCTAGGCATTAATAACATTTATTTGCAAAGGCCTGAACCAGTGAGAAGACCAATCAATAGATATACAATACACATAAATATTATGTTTATTGTTAACTCATGGCAGTGTAACAACTGGGTTCATGACTACTGAATAAGGTAAAGGTAAACATTTACGTGCACATTTGTTAATGACAGACTTCCCAGAGCTTCCTTGGGGATGGTGAAATCAGGAAGAACATTATTGTTTTTTCAGTCAGTTGCAACCTTTTGGCATTATTTAGTCAGCTAGAGGGCAATAAATAACCACATTTTGTTTTGCCTTTAAGAAGAGAAACTCTGTTATCCAATTCCAGAGCCTGTTTATGGGTGGTGTGGGCAATTCAATATTAAAATTTCTCTATCAGATATGAGCATCGTCTGATGCTGATAAATGTTGATAAATACAACATTACAGGATTTTGAGATCCATTTGAAAATATAAACTACTCTGCACATCCTCTTTGGCTCCCTCTACCCCTCCTCACTTATGAATGCTTCATAATTACCATGCCATGGTACCAAAAAGTGACATGTTTGAGGAACAGATAAAAAGACATAAATTGACTGGTAATAGCGATATTTCCTCAGCTTTAGAAAAACCCATTTATTCCTCCTCTCGCCCAATCAAGGCATTGTCATTTCCCCCCACTCATCTCCTTGGCCAGAGGGGCTCACCACAATTTCTTTGCTGTAAGTGAATGGCGGAATGCAGATGAGGCCCCAACGCTAACTAGCGCTCCCAGCTCCCACCAGCATCTGCTCACTGCACTTCCTCCATTTCTAAATCAACCATAATGGGGGCAGGACCTCTGCAGCACTAAAAAGAGCGAATTGACACACTGGACAAACTGTGATTTTTTTTTTACTGAAGAGGAGGTGATATTGCACATCTGTCACTGCTGTGTAGACAATTACTGTGTGTGTGTGTGTAGTGGGGGGAAAGAGAGCAAGAGAAAGAGGGGGGCATGAGGGAGGCAGCAGTGTGTGTCTGTGCAGATTGTTAACTAAGCTAAGCAGGAAAGATGGGTTCTCTGAGCTGGAAGCCTTTGTCATTAGGTGTTGACTTCTGCTTCCTTAATTGTTCATTCATTTATCCAGAGGTGTTTGTGCTAGCACAATAATTAAAGGCAATCATGTCATTTACCCCATACTGTACCTTTACTAATGAATAAATGAACCACTGAGAGACCAACAGCTTATAAATGCAATTCTTTCTTATTGGGTTCCTGAACACTCTTCAATGCACTGCAATTACAAATCATCAGTTTCAATAGACTGATATATACTATGCTTGTAATATAGAAATAACACCATAATTTAATTGGTCACAAAAATTAACCAAAAGAAATAATTATTAGAAGCAGTTTAATATCATTATCAATATATATAATGTTATAGCTGCAATTATTCATTAATACACAATGTATAAAATAATCATATACTGTTACTGTTCTCGATGAAACACTTCTAACATACATACAGGTATCCATTTTGTAGAGGCGGGAGTAAGTGACATGTTGGCAAGTCACAAACAAGGTCAAATCTTTGCAATAGGTCAAACAAGTCTCAAGTCAAATCATCTTCCATCAACAAATCCCCAAAATGCCTAATAAGGCAATAATCAAGTGCAATACAAATTTAAAATCACAATTACTCAAGCAAGTCTTAGGTCCTTAAATTTGTAAATTTGCAACATAGTTCTTGTCATAGTTCAATAACAATACTTCCACAGCCAGGCAACTGTTGTTTTGAGTCACCATACAAGGTGGTACAATGTCACAGTGATTAGTGCTGTTGTCTAAGAGCTCCACAAATCCTTAGATTCTCTGGCCCGATTCAATGTCCTTACTTCACCTGTCTGGAATTTACATGTTCTTGTTTGCATGGTTGTCCTCTGCATACCCGTTTCCTTCCCCATTCTAAAGATAGGTATTAGATCCACTGGAGCCTCTAAAGTGTCCCAGTGTGTGTGTGTGTGTGTGTGTGTGTGTGTATGGCCTGTGGCTTGATAGATTGGTTCCCATGCTTAGGGTGAGTTCACATCTTGAGCTCTGTGCTGCCAGCTAGGGCTGACTTCCCATGAGCCCAACTTAGGTGTGAAAATGATAATAAGCAATTAAAGTAAGCAGCAATCAGCCACCATGAAAAGCTTTTTACCAAAACTGCAAAAAGAAGATTACACTGTCCCTTATTTTAAATTATAAATGCTGTAATGTTTAATCATAAACAATTCCCACATAAAACACTTTCGTTGCCTCAGTGTTATGTTTTTCAAAGCTGAACTCTTACCATTTGACTACAGAAATTAGGCACAGGAATACTAGTGTTAATGTATATTGATGATGCATATTAGAAATGTGCTAGTAAGTGGGAGTGCAGCGTGGCAAGGGAAAGCAGGGAAAATCTGCTCTTCTATATGTCAGGTGTGCGGAGGCAATGAGGCTTGCCATTGCTGCAGACCAGCAGGACTTTTCATGCTCCAGTTGTCACTTGCATATCAGTTACAGCAAATCAGTAAAACAAATGAGTTGTTAAAACCTCAAGTTCTTCTGTAATGGCAAACTGCTCCAAATTCCTAAAGTCATATTTTACAGGTGACATGCATATATTTAAAAAGACTTTTGTGTTTTATTTTTCTTATACCAGATTATTAACTACTAGTGCACTTGCTAAATAATCAGTGTTAATTTATCTGCTACTGATCCATTTCACATTAGTTAACATTTAACATTTTAGCATTTAAGATCTATTAGACCTCCACTAATGACTATCCTTTTCAGAAATAGAAAGGTTATAAGTGATTCTGCACATAATAGCAGTAAATAAAGTGAGATGAGGCACAGCCATAGTTGTGTGTCGACTGCCATATTGCATGAGTGACATGAAGAAGAAAACATCTGGTCCTTGGCTTTTCTCACTCACCCTTACTGTGTTAGAGGGAGGGGGTGTTATATATATATATATATTAGTATTATAATAGTTTTAAATTAGTACTTATAGCCTTGCTATGAACTATAATATGCAGGTAGAAACACCATTATTAACATAATTAAACTGGTAATTAAGAACCAGGGACAGGATTCTCAAAACTGTTCTAATCTTTTTAAATTTGTGTTTGTCCTTAACTTCCCAAAATGTTGGGACCGTAGGGAAAATGCAGATAAATAACAGTGTTCCTTACATTAACTGCCACATCATTGCAGACAGCATAAACCTGAGATATTCCTTGTTTTGTCTGGTCAACTTTCATTTGTTAATAAACATTTTAGCATTTGAGGCTTGCAACACATGGTAAAACAACTTAGAACTAGTAATGAATAAAAAATGAGCAGGTATTTGTAATCATGAAAAGCAAGTAAAAAAGCAGCATCCATGAAAGTCTTTGGTGAGCAAAGACTCCAGGTGGGCAACAAATTTGTCAATGAAAATGATTAAAATGTTTAGAAACTATGTCCCATAAAGACATATTAGAAGGGATTTATTTATATTTCTCCATCTACAGTGCATAATATCATTAAACCATTTAATTAAGTTTAGTGTATAAAAGGGCAAGGGTGCAAACTTAAGCTTAAGGCCCAAAATCTTCAATCCCTCAAACATCACTGCATCAAGACAATATAAGTGACCAGAATTCCAATATGCACTATTAAATTATATTACATAATATATAACATTCTCTAACTCACATAACAAACCAGTGCATTTGTGGCAACTGCAATTTCCCCCCGGGGATTGATAAAATATTCTGATTCTTATTCAACAATAGTTGCTTTAACAACATGCCAAACCTTTATCAATCACTACAATATGTGTTATAATGAGTTACATTTACAAATAACAATTAAAAACTTACTGTGAAAAAAAGGTAGCCTCATGTTAACCATGTCCAGAAGCAGCATTGACTCCTCTGGGCTTGGCAGCATTTAGGATGGACCATCACACAGTGAAAATATGTGTTTTGGTCAGATGAATCAGTATTTCAGGTCTTTCTTGGAGGAAAAATGGATGCTGTGTGCTCCAGATCAAATACAAAAAGTACCATTCAGACAAAAGGTCATGGTATAGGTCATGGTATCCTGTCATGGTATACTGTATCACTGCCCATGGCAAAGATCACTTACACCTCTGTGTTGGCAGCTAAGCAAATAATTACATTAAGAATTTTAAGCAACATATCCTACCTTCAAAATCTTTTCCAGGGACAATTGTGCATTTTTTAACAATATAATTCAAAATCACAAGCTGCACACATTGCAAATGCAAGGTTGTGGAAAAAGAGGGAAACGGGTACTACACTGTCCTGCCTGCAGTCCTGACCTGTCCCCAATAGAGAATATGTTTAGAATTTTAAAATATTTAGCAATGTTTGCATGACAAATAAAACAAAATAACACATAAAACACTAAATCATGATATAATCTGTGCAATCATGATATAATCTGTGGAAAGGAATGACACCAATTGAAAGTGGTAAATGTTTTACAGTCCCAACTTTTTGGAATGTTTTGCAGGCCTGAAATGCAGGGAAAAAATAAAAATATGTGAAAGGATGTCAACCTTTAATTTTTTCATAGTATTTTCAATGACTTCTAGCTTGGTTAGCTCAATGACTATATTATACCGTAACATGGATACAAAATACTGGCAACTGTAACATGACCAGGCAAAAATAACGGAGGCATTTTCAAAGACGGCCGCATCCACGAGGAGCTGGGCGGCCCAGGTGGGTGGCGTGAAAGTCCTGGACGAAGAGAGGGTCCAGAATGTCCTTGGAGTCCACCCAGCAGCGTTCCTCGAGACGGTATCCCTCCCAGTCGACCATGTACTGCAACTGTGAACCCCGCCGGCGAGAGTCAAGCAGGTGGTGGACCGTGTAGGCCAGGGCACCGTCAACCTCCACCGGGGGTGGCTCAATGGGAGGTGAGTCTGCCAGCGTACCAGGGACCCAGGGCCTAAGGAGAGACAGGGTGAGTGCGCATGTGAAAAGGCAGAGATAACCGGAAAGTGACAGGGTTGAGTCTTTTAGTGATCTTGAATGGTCCTATGAATCTAGGTGTCAGCTTACGAGTACTCCCCTGAGTGTGCAGGTCCCAGGTCGATAACCAGACCCAGTCACCGGGCTGGTACCTCCTGATAGCCCAGGAGATGTGCTGGTGTACTTGTTTCCAGATGACTTTGCTTCTCCCAAACCAGGTGTTCACAGAAGGGTCCCATGGAGCAAATGGGGTTGCTGGAAGCCACGGACGCTCTTGAAGGGCATGAGACCTGTCGAGGAGTGGTGGAGGGAGTTCTGCGCGATCTACACCCAATGGAGGAAATGGGCCCAATAAACCGGATTCTCTGCGCAGTAGAGCCTCAAGAATTTCCCCATCTCTCTGCCGTTTCAAAAGCTTTGGGGAGCTTGGGGAAAGGGATGAACTTGACAGACCTGGAGAAGCAATCCAAGATGGTTAGTACCGAGGTATAGCCTTGAGAGGGGGGAAGGTCCGTGACGAAATCCAAGGCCAGGTGAGACCAGGGGCATTGGGGAATCGGCAGTGGGGCTAAACAGCCCGATGCTGTAGTATGTGGCGTCTTACTTTGGGCACAGGTCGGACAGGAAGCGACGAAAGCACAGACTCATGCATGTGCTTCCACCAGTAGCGATGGGTTAGAAGCTGGAGCGTGCGAGTCTGACAAGGATGACCTGTGCACAGGGAAACATGAGAATTTGTCTTTAGGCACGTACCTCCTGTTTAGAGGACACCCTGGCGAAGGCCGGATTCGGGCAAACGCCTGATCCAGATCTTTTTTAAAGTCCCACTGGATAGTCCCTAGAAAGCATGAGGCTGAGAGAATGGGTTCGGGGGGTTCTGGGAACTCTGAGCCGGTTTCAAGGCAATGGGAGAGAGCGTCCACCTTGACGTTCTTTGTCCCCGGGCGATAGGCTATGCAGAGGTTGAACCGTTTGAAATATAACACCCAGTGGGCCTGGCGAGGGTTAAGCTGTTTCGCAGCCTTCAGGTACTCCAGATTCTTATGGTCTGTATACACCATGACAGGATGTCATGCCCCCCTCTAGCCAGTGTCTCCAATCCTCTAGGGCCAGTTTGATCACGAGAAGGTGAGCTTGTGGGGAAAAAAGGCGACAGGGTGGAGTTTGGGGGGCTCCCAGAGGCGTTTGGAGAGAATGGCCCTGCATCCTACAGACAAGGCATCCGCCTTAACCTCGAAGGGGTGAATGGGGTCAGGGTGTCCCAGCACCAGAGCTTGCGAAAAGGTCCTCTTGAGACTGTCAAAAGTCTTGTTTGCTTCTGGGGTCCAGCAGAGAGACCAGAGCATGGCGCAGAGCAGAGACGTGAGGGGTGTGACAGTTTAGCTAAAATTCCAAATAAAGCGTTTGTAATAATTGGCGAAGCCAATGAAGCGTTGAAGGTCCTTAACCGACTGGAGCATCGGCCAGGACAGAACGGCTTCCACCTTAGCCTCATCCATAGCCACACCCAGCGGGGAGATGACATGCCCCAGGTAGGAGACTGACTATGGAACTCGCATTTCTCTGCTTTCACTCTGAGCTAATTTTCCTGGAGTCTCTGGAGAACCTGTCAGACCTAGGAGATGTGAGAAGTCCAGGTACACGATAATGAACCGGCCCAACATGTCTCATAGCACGTCATGCTATGTGGGAGAGGGTATGAATACCTCTTGGTGATCCGGTTGAGCTCTCGGTAGTCAATGCATGGTCAGAGCGTGGAGTTGGGGATGAAGAAGAACCCGGCTGAGAGTGGTAAGATTGAGGGCCGAATCAGTCCCAATTGGAGATACTCCTTAATGTAAGCGTCCATAGCTGTGAGCCAGAGAGAGAGGGTAGAGCCGTGCCTTGGGGAGAATGGCACCCTTCAACAGCTCAATGGTGCATGGGTCGATGTGGAGGTAAGGAGGTTGGCGCACCCTCTGTGAAAATCATGGGGAGATCGAGGTATTCCTGAGGCACATTAACTGGGAGACTGGTGACCGGGCTGTAGGGCTGTAAGGTGTTCTGTTGGAGTGCTGGGAGGTGGAGGCAATGGTCGTGGCAGTAGGGTGACCAGCGAAGGAATTCCCCTGGGCTTCTGAGTCAATTAGTGCTGCAACAGAGAGCACCATGTGAGGTAGATAGAGGATGACGGGGAGACAGAAAGAGATGGATGTGTAAGACATACTCACTCAAAGTGCGCGCAGTGGGTGGGCCATGTGTGCAGAGGTAACGCTTGAGGTAGGCACCTGGTCATACTGGGCGCAGAGGTGCCAGCTGGACCCATAATAGGAACAGAGCCCTTGGGAGGAGCGATGTTGACGCTCCGGGGAGGTGAGGCGAGCTCCATGGGTTTAGCGGGGGCCGGCGAGGGTGCTACTGGAAAAGGAAGTGGCGAATGGCGCCGAGATCCGAGGAGCTGGTCAAACCTGATAGTGAGGGCAATGAGACTATCCAGGTCCAAGTCAGCGTCACGACGCATCATCTCACTCTGAAGGTCCTGCCGCAAGCCCAGATGGAAGGTGGGAAGAAGTGCCTCCTCATTCCAGCCTCACTGAGCCGCTGAGTCCGGAACTGAAGAGCGTATTCTGCTGCCGAGCGAGATCCTTGCCGCAGGACCGAACGACCCGCACAGGGGTGCTGGAACACCACCCGAAACTCATCCAGGAAAAGCTGATAGTCCTTGGCTTCCTCTCCCTGCTTATTCCATATCGTAGTAGCCCAATCCAGAGCAGGAAATTACAAGGGCGATCCAGGCTGAATCGGCTTCTGAAGGTGAATGAGTAAGGTACAAATCACACTGCAACAAAAAGCAGTCAGGGACCAAGTGACTTAGTGAAGTGGTAGTGGCAGCGGTGTGTATAAATAGGGTGAATGGAAATTAGTGTGCAATTAGAATTTGGGTGATAGTGTGTGCCCGTGGGTGTGACAGAGTTTGGAATTCTCTTTCTCCTTTCTGAGTCAGGTAGGAGTTTAAAAACACTTGTTGTTATGTTACGTCTTTGTTATGTGTATGCCACAGACTGTCTCGGCAGCACTGCACTTCTGCATTTCTGAGTTCTGCCTTTTGCATTTGTTTGCCAAGTGTAGGACCCAAGGATGCAGGATAGACGTGTCCCACGACGTATAATAATAATGAGGAAAAAAAATAATATAGAAAAAACGACAACTGTATTGCGTCCCGACTGGGAGCAATGCGCGAACTGATCGCGAGGGGGGCGTAGGGCGCATTGTGTAGAGAGCACGACAGCACACTGATTCGGGACGTCTCCCAAATGGCGAGGCACGGAGGTAGTCCGAATGCCAGAGAGCAAGCATCAGCTCGAGTGTGCTTGCAGTGGAAAAAAGCCATGCCGGGGCATGTCTTATAGAGTGTGCGTTGCTGGGTGACGAAACACCCAACCTGGGTGGGTCCCATTTGGAGCGGGCAGCCGGCTGGGGTACAGACATGAAAGCGCCAGAGGGCGAGCGTGAGCTTGGGGCGCATATGTAGCGCGGACGCGAACAAATTGCGGAAGACGGCGAAGCATTGAAAATACGAGCATATGAATTGGAATGCGCATATAGCGTGGGCGCAAATAAATTGCCTAAGATGCCGAAGTGTCAGAAAGCGATCATGAGCTCGGGGCGCAGATAGCGCAAACATGGGTAGAAGGCGCTGAAGCACCAGAGGGTGAGCGTGAGCTCGAGTGCACATAAAGCATGAGTAAGCCGAGCCAGGGCGCGTCCCATTCAGGGCATGCAGCCCACTGGAGTGAACCCAGTGAGAACCGAAGAGCATGATCTCAGGCATGCGAGAAGCGCACAGATACGGGACGGGAGACCCTCAAAGTGCCCCTAAAATACTAAATACCTCCGGGGTTCCCCCGTACACGTCCATCGGCACTAGAAGCCACCGGATCGTTACCACTATCCCTAAAGATGCGCACAATGCTGGTGGTCGGGCACGCATATCGAGTGGCGATCGAATGAAGATGACCTGGCCCCGAACCGCGCTAAAACCCACTCCTAAAAAGCAGGAGAAGCAGCTGTTCGGAATAGGGTCGCAATTAGGATACTGGATATAAGGCGCCTTACCAATAGCTCTTTAAAGGCGACCGGTGAGGACGGATGAATGTTCTGGGGCAAAAGGTAGGAACCCTAACACCAACATTAAGTGATCAATTAAAATTTAAAAGAATAATTTCAACCATTTGAATTGATGCAGATTTGTTCACATCCGTATCATGATGCATTGAACCCATTTGTTTATGTTTTTATTCCTACATTTCTCTTTGTGTTTCTGAACCTGTGATGGTATTGAACATATAGTGCACTAAACAGGTTCTACATCATCATGAAGTTGCTTTCTGTAGGTATAAGCCATTAGTGATCCAGCCAAAAATACAGTAGTCTACGTTGATGTTAAGTAGTATTTGGAGATGACTAAATATACATTCCTTTCAAAAATACCTTCCATAGTTTTTTTTATATAAAGTTGTTAATTAGAGTTATTAGAATTATAGTTGTTACAGTTGTTGTCTAGTAAAGTTTTTGGCTAGTATACCAAGCTCTACATAAGGCACTATTGTTTAAATCATATGTTTAGATCAGGACAAATAATAGAAATAAATAGAAAAATCTGGTCTCTTGAACATACAGATGTCTTTCACTAGCAAATAGAAAAGTCTGTTCTGTGTCTTACAGAGGAATGCCATCTATGTCAAAAGTGGCAGTTTGAAGTCTTGGCCCAGTGCCTGATTGGTAATGCTGATGGCAGGCACAGTGGCATGACTTGTTTCTGGACCCTCTGCCCTTCTGATGTCCTGATATCAGTGGGTTAAACAGTTTAGTGTGTGATGGCTCCAGGAGACGGTGATGACTACTCTCATTTTACAATACCCCAGTCTGAAAGGATCTGGGAGTAAAAAGGTTCATCTGGACCAGAACAAATTAAATTTCCTTGGATCACAATGATTCAAAGCATCACATACAGTAACTAGATTTCAGTTAAGCTAGAGGGCTTTTATAAAAATATAAAAAAAGTTTGATTAATTTTTGCCCTATCCAAACTCTAAGTCACATGGTACAGGGCTCCTTTCAGTACCTAGAATTAATAAAGTAACAGCGCGGGGTGGCTTTCTCATACTTGGCCCCTCAGCTATGGAATAAACTTCCCACTTTAGTTAGAGATCCAGACAGTCTCCAAATTTGTAAATAAGTCTACGCTTATTTACTCAGGCTTTTAGTTAGATTTAGACTATGACTATTGTCTCAGCTTGGCTGTTGCCTCTTGGCTGTGTTAACTTCTGGTTCTCTCCCTTTAGCTAAGCTGCTGTAATTAATGCTGTCGGAGCTTCATGCTGCACATAGAATCAGTGATTGATTATAGACTCTGTACTCGTGACCCATCAATAACTACATTTTCTCTTTTCTCTTCGAAGAGATGTTCCATTACCAGTTCCAGCACCACACACTTGGATGTTCCTCCACCTCAGCATCACTCTACTGGTCTTTATCAACAGAACCCAGTCCCACCAGAGAGCAATTACTCCCTCCATCACTTAATCACCATGAGATGATGTGGCTCCAAGGACCTTCCACTGAAGACACATTTTAAAATCTATTTTGTTTGATCTATTTTATTTATTGTTTTATTTTATTACTAATTCAAATATTAATATTGATTTAAATTATATTACTTAATTAATTTTACTATTACTTTAATATACTTTTAGTATTTACTTAATTAACATCTAGGCCACCCATGGATGACGGGTCCCTTTTTAAATCTTGGTCCTCCCAAGGTTTCTTCCTTCTACTTTCAGGGAGTTTTTCCTTTCCACTGTTAACCTAGGCTTGCTCAACTTGGGATTGGCCTTTTAAGATATATGATTGTAAAGCTCCTTTGAGACAATGCTCCACTGTAAAAACCGCTATATACATTTGACTTGATTTGACTCTAAGATGGTACTCCCACATTTTTATGTATTTTTAAGTGTCTTATATTAAAATGACAGATCACCAATAGAGTTATTATTGACATGTGAAAACTGTCATAGGGAGGAGACATACAAATAAACAACAGAATGAACTGTATACAAGTTTTTCCTTTCATAAACAGTTTTGCTTCCCTTACAGAACTTCAGGGTGAAATTTCTGCCCTGACTTTGTGCTATGTCCTCTCCTTGTTTTGCTGGACACTTCCTGCCTGCAGAGAAAGTTAATCAGCTCTTTAGCCTCTCAGCAGACTTCCTACGAGTGCCCTCAGGCTCTGAAGAGGGGTGGAGCAGCCAGTCAGGACCCCCTCCCGGCTACATTTGTGTTTGGGGATGCACTGCAAAGTTGGCACAGTGGGCCGTTACATACCCAACGTCCTTGTCTGGATAATTCTCTCGGGGCAATGGTCAGCCTTCCATGGGCCTGGCCTGATGTTGACCCCAAAGGGATTATCATTTAACCATAGATTTGTGGGTGTGTGTGTGTGTGTGTGCTTGTGTGTTTTGTGACATCTGTGCTGAAGCTTTTGAATCCTTACCAGTAGGTTGGTAATCTGTAAGTGCAGAGGTGGCACAGCAAGTGTTGCTTTATGGAAAACTGTTAACAAAGACCCACTAGTTTTGTAGTAAGTCCAGTTAAAGTTGGAAAACTAAAGTCACCTCATCTAATTTCATTAAAGCATAATTGCTTAATACAAACAGTGGTAAATGAAAACATAGCATAACCTCGAAATCTTCATTCATTTTCATGTCATATTAATGATGCTCACTAAGATTTTAACTATGCATAAAAACATCTTACAAGCAGTATGTTTTCTTACTACGGAAAATAACTTATTTGTTCACCTTTTGTCTATGTGTACGAACATTTGAATTGTGGATTTGTAGCAAGAGTTAAAAGGTCGTTTTTATTTTTAGGTTAGTAATTATACAGGGTTCAGATCACTTACTGGCTAATTTTTAACATTTAATTCCGTCCATAAAATAGCTGAAGAAATAAGAAAGAAAATAGTCTGGTCTAATTTGTTAGTCCCCAATGCAGAGACCCAAGTTCCTGCCATGGTGGTGTCTTCCATTACATTGCAGATACGATTGGCTGTGTTGGAGGGAGGTAAGGATGATAAGAAAATAATTAGGCTGGCATACAATACCTTCATAAATTCTGATGAAAATTGTCTGCAGATTGTGATAAAAAAATGAGCATATACACAGAGTCAGAGGCCAATCTTAAGTCTATCTAATAAAACCCTGGTTTTATCCAAGCTAAGTAAAATGAAATAAATTGAAAATATTGTTTTACATCTTTAACACAATTTTTAATTTTGCTGATTGTATGGGCGTCATTTGGATCAGCTGATATGTACAGCTGCATATCATCTGCATAGCAGTGAAAACTAATGTCATGTTTATGAATAATTGATAATAAAGGTGTTAAAAAGGTGTTTAGGACCCAAGGATGTAGGAATAAAGGAACCCCACGACATATAATAAGAATGGGGAAATAACTAAAAAGGCAGAGCAAAAGGCTCTTCAAATTACAGAACACAAAAAAGGGAAATTCACACAGCTGTGATGCGTCCCGAATGGGAATGGCACGCACAGCTGGCGCCCCTACGAATTAACGGCAGTGTGCGCCGACACAGCAGAGGGCAGAAGTGCAGTAAGCACAAGAAGGTGCCGATTTGGGAAGCAAGAAGTGGCATGGAGGAGCTCCGGAAGGCCAGAGTGCAAGCATGAGCTCGAGCGTGCAATAGTGCAAGCGGAAGTTGAGCTGGGGTGCTTATCAATTGGTGTTTGATATCACGTTGTCAATTAAACACCGGATATAAACGGCGTTACCGGACGCTCTGTAATTGCTACTGGAACGAGCCGGGAGCGCACCGGGTGTCTGAGGCGAGCCTCTTAACTGTCTACCTTTTAAATACTTAATCACAACGCGAGTGAGGGACTGTACGTTTTTTTAAACAAATCGCATCACCGGACACTCTGTAACGGCCACTGGAGTAACAAAAGGTAGCATGTACAGGGAGAATAATAGTGGGACAAAGCACAGAACTTTGAGGGACACCATACTTCACTTTTGAGAGCTAAAAGTGTTGATTATTTACATAAACTCGCTAGAGGTGGTTTGTCTGGAGTATTGTGTGCCCTCAAAAAACCACTACCCCCAACATCTTACAACAGCTAGGTCAGAATATCCTGGAGCAAGTAAACAAAATGACCATGCTGCTTCTCTCATTCCAATGATACCCCCTCTCAAAATCTTTTAGCTGGGCAGAATGTCTTCAAGTGCATTGTAGATGCATATCTAGCTGTCAACAAAAACTTATTAGTAAGCTACCATCCATAAGTAGAGCTTTATTATAGGACAGCGGGGAAATCTTGTGGCAAGACTAAGTGTCTAATCAAACCACACTTGTAATAATTTATCTGCCTGAGATAAAATATATTTCTACAAGGGTTCATTATTTTTTCTGTTAATGTGTATACAGTGAGGAAAATAAGTATTTCATACAGTGCCATTTTGCAACATGTGCCACCTACACAGAATGGACAGATCTGTATTTTATCAAAGGTAAGTGAGACACAGAATCTAACATACACTAAAAAAAAAACATTGTATGATTTTTAAATAATGAATATGCATTTTATTGCATAACATAAGTATTTGATCACCTACCAACCAGCAAGAATTCTGGCTCCCACAGACCTGTTAGTTTTTCTTTAAGAAGCTTCCTTTTCTGCACTCATTCACTGTATTCATTGCACCTGTTTGAACTTATTTGTAAAAATATGATTAATAATGATTCTGAGAAAGGTCAGGAATCAGTCCAGAACTACACGAGAGGACCTGGTCTATGACTTGAAGAGTGCTGGGACCACAGTCTTAAAGATGACCACTATTATGCCATCATGGATTAAAATTCTGCACGTTCTCCCTGCTAATGCCAGCAAATATCTAAGCATGTTTAAATTTTGCCAATGACCATACAGATGATCCAAAGGAGGCATGGGAGAAGGTCATGTGGTCAGATGAGAGCAAAATATACCTTTTTGATGTCACACACGGACTGCTCATGCGAACACACCCAGCCAATTTTTGGATTCTGTCTCTCACAGTTGATGTGTACCTATGATAAAATGTACAGACCTTTCCATTCTGTAGGTGGGAAAACTTGCAAAATCAGCAGTGTATCAAATACTTATTTTCCTCACTGTTTATACAAGCAATCATCTTCATCAACAATTAAAAAAAAAGGATACATAAATATAACACTGTACTGGTTTTCATATTGTTTCAAATAATTGCTTATGCATCCTGCATTGGTTTAATCCAGACTTCAACACATACTTGCTCTTCACGACCAAAACGCTTCCGATCTTGTAGTGTTCAATGTCTTTCTCCCAGACATCTTGCTGGTGTTTACTGACTTTATTAGTTTTCTCTCATATCTCTTATACTCACGCATTTTGTCAAATCAATCCATTTTTTTTCAGCCCTGTTGCTCAGAACTTTATTACTATGCTGTGTGTACACTGCTAATTAATATCAGCTACACATTCATACCTCACTTTTTATTCTATATTGAGTCACAGTTAGTGGTCATATCATAATGATTTTATGGCTATTAAGCATACATTCTTGCATTTCTGGCCATGGTCATCTAACATACACAACATATGCATTAAAAATAATTAGCAGTTTAATAATAGTGAGATTTAATAACTGTTTTTATGGTTATGGTAATGGGTTGGTTCACTTAATTTGTGAGAGAACAGTAGTGTATAATACTAAAGATTATTAAAATGCATAATTGAGTACCATTGTTTTCTAATACAGCAAAGAGTCTGTGACTTCCTTACTGCTGTTACAGAAAAAAAAAACTACAGAGAGACTGAAAGGCAGAGAGGCAGTTAATTCTGAGATTGGGCATAATAACAGCACAAGTGAAGCACAAATACAGTCGGTCCACACATGCTCAGCGAGGCCAGGATGGGGAGGATCTGAAAGGCGTTCCACTTGAGCGCCTCTCTGATTTGCATTTAGTGATGCAGACATAGAAATAGCATTCGCTGGACTGTTTGTGGTCAAGACACTGCTGTAATTAGGATGCTGTCCAACGGCTCAGGGTCACTGCGCACTTGTGGCGAGCAGTGCAAAAAAAGGGAGCACACTTGAAAACCCTAAAAACCTCCATAATTACCAGAGTGAAGAGAGCAGAGCATTATAATCTGACTGCATGCTGTTTTATTGCAATATACAGGATGGGTATGGAGGAAGGGGTGGGAGCTCTTCAATGAGTAATTCCCCTCTTTTTTTTACAGCAGCATAAATTTGACCAAAGAGAATGCAGAAGGGAAAATGCTTTTAGTGTATGATTTATAAGTGCGTGATGGGGGAATCATAGATCACAGCAGCCGCCCGACAGGCACTGATGGGCGCTATAAGTAGCGCTAATGCCGGCAGAACAAAATGTAACCAATCTTTGGATGCCCTCAACCATGCAATATTCCTAATAGAAACTCCAAAACTATCAGTCTGACAGGAACTCACTCCTAGTGGATGCTGGCTCCTCTAAGAGAGATTCAGTAAAAGATGAGGGGAATAAATTCACTTGTTGTTTCGTTCATAACCCTTTGTTGAAAAAGTACAGAAGAACATCAGTCTAGGCACAAAAGTGATAAATACAAAAACAACAAAACAATGCATAAACAGCCATGTATATTGCTGCAATGAAATCACACTGCGCTCAGATCTAAAGCCATAACTCTTGCTTATATCAAAACATTATATTATTTATGTGATATATAATTATATTGAACAGATATTTGAAACCCAAACATGACCTCAGTTGTTAAAATGGAATAATTTAAAAGTAACTAATTCATTTGGTAACTAAATTCTTGAAACTTCTCTACATTCCACACAAAGCTTCTGTGTTAGAAAATATATTAAATCATAAAACAGATAGTAGTAGTAGTTGTGGTGTAAAATCTGATTGGCTGAGCCCAACTCCCAATATCAACACAAATATAATCTGCCCACAACAACTGAATTCACTATGAATGAGCCCATTCAATTTAACCATTAAATTGCACAGTTAGTTTAAAGCACTTTACATTTATAAAGTTGAGGTCAGTTTGGTTGTACTGGATTAACATCACAGAGGTTAAAGAGATAATATAAAAATAGAAAAGATAACTATAAATCATATCAAGATAGTCACTACATCTACTCAAATACAGATAAACTGTCATATTGCAAATACACTTTTCTTTGTGATTTCATTGTAGACATTATGAATGTGAGATATTTCAGGTTTAAAGTATAATGGTGTATGATATACACATCTTTGGTTCACACGGTTTGCAATTAAATAAAAGCCAAAGTAAATAAGACACAATGTTATGTTTATTTATTTATTTATTTATTTCTTAATCTGTTTATTGTGGTGGGTTTCTATAATTTCCCAACTTTTGATTTGGAGTTATTCATGTAGACCTCTGAAGCTTTACCAATAGTATGCTCACTGTACTAAGCAATCTGATATAAATCCAGATTTATGTCTACATTAGATACACACATGCTCATGCAAGGAGTTGCATTTGCATTTGCACTAACACTACAATAACAATATGAATGTATTGTCATGTTAAAAAGTCATCTAATAAACAAAGCTAAGGCTATTAGAGTGCCATCTGCTTGCTTATACAACGTTTTAGAACATTAGTTGGACTTCCCCTATTTAGCACCACAATTAATTTATTATTCACTCCTAAACTTTGTACCATAAAATTTGTGCTTTGAAGGATTGCTTTTTGTAAAAAAAAAAAGTAAAAGTGGCATATTAATAATTTGCAATTTGCAATGAGTTGAGCTGAGTTGTACAGCACACAAACATACACATAAGGTAAAGGTCTAAAAAGTTTCAGTGCATTCTGACTGTAAAGATCTAGTATCTATGATACAGAGCACCTCAATGTATTCATCATAAAACAGGACAGCAGTGTGATCACCTAAACGCTTTGACCAACCACTTTCTTTCCCTTTCCTCTTATTTCTCTCCCTCCCTCTCATGCTTTTTTTTAACCTACCCTTCACTCCCTTGGCAAAAGCATGTAATTCTGCTTCCATTAACGAGAATATGCAGCACTTCACATTGGGGAGTGAGAAGGGCACAAGTTCAATTCGTCTGCATTCAGTACACCAGAGCTGCTTGCTCTGTTTCATTTTAAACCGAGGAGTGAAAACTAACCCTGGAGGTAAGGTTAAATGCCCTCGCCTAGTCCTATTTTACAAGAAGGTGGGAACCCAGCTAAATAAATTATGTTTAAAATAGCCTGGCTATTGAACTATATAAATAAGGGCACGTTGATTAAAGGGGAAGAAAAACAGAACAGTGAAGTGGAGGAGTCACCAAATGCTTAATCTTAAAGAAATGCAGTGACTTATGCCTGTTTTATACATTTCTTTTATTATGTAAATAGCTTAATACAAGAGCAGAAACATGTTCTGAATGTGATTTCTGGTATCTGGGAATGGGTGCAGCCAGTGTTGGGTAGCCTGAGACCATGGTGTTTGATGCAATTTTGACAGACACTGCAATCATGTCAAGTGAAATAAAGGCTGAAGCAGGAACAACAGGTACTCAGTCCTCTGTCTGTCTCCGTCACTCAGTGGATCAGTGGTGGTGGCTGGTACATGCCCTCCAGCCGCTGGTGAAAAGGCGCCACCAGGCCACCCAAGATGAGCAGATGTGACTATGGTTCCTGGCATTTGGCAAGAGCTCTCAGTGTCAAGCAGACATGGATGGAGCTGGACAGAGCATCAGCTGCAGTGGCAGAGCAAAGCGGCCGGGCAGTGTCACAATATGAGGAGCAAAGAGGGCCAGAACCCCTGTCTCCCCTCTCCCCCTCCCTGTCTTTGTCTCTTGGCACAATGGCCTGGTGCGATTGAGCGTTTCCCTAGCCAACAGCACTTGTTGTCACATGCTATCACCGCCCCATGGGGAGAACTGCAAGTGCACAGCCATAGAGGAAATAAAGGCCTGTACATGCCAAAAACACACACACACACATATATACCATATTACGTTTGTCTTCACAATGTACTTTTTCAATATTTTGTTTTCAGCTGAACACAGTTTAACCAAGAAACACAAGGTGACAAGTCTTCCTAACAGAGTGCTTAGGAAGAAAGGTAAAAAAAGTCCAGGTCACTGTCCAGGTCAGGGAAATTGCAAGAAAGCAAACAGGACTAGAGCACTTTGTCTGTCTTTGTCTTGCCACACTTATAAGAAAGGTGTAATAATAAGGAAAAAAAGATGCTTGGGAAACAAAAGCATGTCAGGGTGGTGACATGACGATGTGACACTTGTCTCATTTTACCATAAAAAGGAAGAGGTGCAGTCATGTATGGGAGCAGGGAACAAGGTATTTTTGTTGTTGATGGAGGACTGGTAAGTTAATCTTCATTAGAAGAGACGGGCACCACACTGAACCGCTTACATTGTCTGTAGCACTAACAATAACATGGTAGGAACAACCCTGATCACCTGCAATAAATCATCCTGAACCAATAGTCTGTGATCTGTGATACAGTACTGTGCAAAATTACAACTTACAGAAGCTTTTACTGAATTTTTAAAGTTTTTTAATACTGCAAACAAAGGACCTGTATCGTCTGTTTGTATAATAAAAACTGGGATATAATTATGTATGGACTTACTACTATTACTTTAATTGTGTAAACTCTTATGTGTATCCTGAGCAGATATGTTCATAAGTTGCAAAATACAAGTCAAGTCATGAGTCTTTAGGCTAAAGTCCAAGTCAAGTCACGAGTCTTTTGGCTAGAGTCAAATCTCAAGTCAATACACATATTTAAGTGTATGATTAAAAATACACACATATATATATATATACTTAAGAAAATATTTTAATATTTAAAAAAAAACACAACAGATTAACTTTGTGTAAAAACACAACTGTAATTTTTACTCCAATGTGTCACACCCACGCTCACACCCACGGGGCACACCCGCACACGATCACCGTCACCCTCTTATTAATCCCACACACCTGTACCACATTTCACTTCTCATTCCACAACCTACTTGTTCTCCTCGTCCACACTCCGTCCTCGCTAAGTCTCTTGGTCCTACCGGAGTTCTAAGCAATCTTTCTAGCTCATGTGTTATCACGTTTACTTACTGTTGCCGACTCGTTTTCCGTCCCTCAATTTTCGCCTCGCCCTTTTGGATCCTGTTTGCCGTGTTTGGTATTTTGGCCCTGGACTGTTTTGGTTTCCAATTTCTGCATACTGATTTTGTATTAAACCCTGTCTCTGGAACTCTGTGTGTGACTCCCATCATTTCTTCTACGTCCCCTGATACAATGCTTCTTTTTTAAATTCTATGCATATTTTATAACATAGAGCAAACTAGAAGTGATATCTTTTTCGTCTCGTAAATAGTATAACTTGCTTAATAACTTAGACTTATGTAGGGGTGTCAGTAGCTTCTTTACATGTTGCCACCCTTCGGTTATATCCAAGAATTTGAAATTCCCTGTAGCTGAAGGTTACCACATACGGTACTCCAGCCAAAGTCATTCTACCCTCTGTTGCTTACATTTGATCTTCTTCTATTCGATTTTCTGCTCTTGATAAACAGATGTTGTGATACTTCACAAAACAAGGGGATGCGTCCCATATCACCTAAATAAGATTACGGAAAAATGGCAACATTTACACACAAGTCTTTTTCTAATCGACTTAAGTGCGACTTCAACTCAAGTCCCCATCTCTGATCCTGAGAGGATCACAGTCATTAAGAACAAATGGCACACATTAAGTGCATATGTACTGTATTTTGTGTAACTAAGCAAAACTACACATCAGTATATATTATGATTACAATTTGCAGTTATTTAAATAAAAAATAACAGTCAGTCAGCAATCTGTAACAAAGAAACACATAACAAGTTTAACAAAGTGTGCCATCAAGGTCTGTCAGATGTTTTAAATTTTTAAAAAGGCTGTACTTGTCAGTACACTGCTCACAAAAATTACTGTTGAATTTTTTAAAGTTAATAAGAAGAGGATCCCACAAGAACTGCTGGACAATCTGATCCTGTACAAGCCACATTACTGTCAGTGTGTTTTGGCTGTTTTGGGTGACCATACACCCTACTGAACAGTTAATTTTTTGGCACTCGTCCATTTTAGCATGCTTCTGTTTAACCCTATGAATATATCACTTGCTACTCAATTATAATTACTGTATTAAGTTTACTTATTTGCATAATCAAACAACTTTCTTTGACTATTAATTTGCTTTTCTGATGATCTTGTTTAATTAAATAAAATCTAAGTTTTTTTAACTGCTTCATATTTTGAAGCATCTCCTAATTTTTTTGAGCTGTGTAATTTATTGCAGTTTTGTACCACAAAAACAACATCAAAGCAAATAAATGGAAATAATGCCAGGTGAAGATAAATAGGTATGGGTTAATGTGCTTTGTTGTTCTAGACAGATAAAACCTAGTGATCTGTATCTTCTTGTGAACATTAGCAAAGGCTTGCGAATTACAAATGAAACAATCCCTTAATAAATCTTATTTGTCAGTCCCCTAAGCTGTAGTGTTTATAATGGCTACAGTTTCGTCTGATCTCAGAGAAGTTTTGTTTTACTCATAATGGTAAGAATTAAGAACTGTGTTAAGAAAGCTGGGAAGAATTATCATAACTGAAAGAAAGTTTCAAACATGTTTCTTGTTAATACATCAAATTAGCTGAGCCTTAATTCAGCAAATGCTGTGCACCCATTAAATGCACCTTTACAGATTTCAGCTAGCCATGTATTACAGCTGGGTAGAATCTGACAACTTCATATAAACCATTGATTTTATTAATCAGGTGAAGTTCAGTGATTAATATATTCTTATATTCTATATTCTAATATTCTATTGTAAATGAAGCATTAAACAAACAGAATCAACAATACTCATTAAACACAAACACTCACTGGACTAATTAATTTAATACATGGAAAGACATGGTATAGGGTCATGGGACAAAATAATATATTTGGCCATTTATTATTATTTATTTTTATTTTTTAAACAATATTACTATTACAATGTGTGAGTGGCAAAAGAATGTTCATTTAAATGTGCTTTCATGTTGTAATTTAAGGATCAATCAAAATCTGATCAACAAAGCATATGTTTGTAAAAATCTATAATGGCAGGAAAAGGATAATTCTGGCAACCTCAGAAAACAGTTGAAAGAGGTTACAAAAACATCTCTAAAGGGTTTGGAGTCCACCAATCCACAGTCAGGCAGACTGTGTACAAGGGAAGGACCTTTGAGACCTTTGAGACAGGACATTGTTGCTTTCCCCAGGAGTGGCCAGCCAACAAAGATTACTCCAAGATCAAAGCACTATAACTTCTAAGTTACTAAAGCCAACCTTGCATTGGCTAATGTAATTTTTTTATGTATTTTTAAATTTAATTATTATATACATTTTCAATTTAGTATTTATAGTTAACAAATGCCATTATCTAGAGTAAATTACAGTTTAATTGGATTCTTTGTATCTACAATTAAGATTTGGTGATGTTTTATGTTGTATTCATGCAAAAATACCGAAAATTCTATTTAAAAAATAGATTATTATAGATAATTTGTAAATTATTTTTACATTTTTTTTTTTTTTACAAACTCTCAAGCGCCAATGCATTTTTGAGGTGGTCAGTATTGATGGACTAAAATTGGATAAATGTTATAAAGAGAAGGACAGGAGAGAAATTATAACTATATGAAATTAACATAACAAAAAAAAGATTAGGGAATGGTAACCTGACATGGAATGGGCTGTTTTTAAATGTGGTGTGTAAAATGTCTGCTGAAAGAGTCATTAAGAGATCCCTGAATGAGATCCTTATCTCAAAAACATTATGCCACAAAAAAAATCCTTTCAGTTGCTATTGAACATGTAGAGACTACACAGGAAGTAATTTAGTTTCCTGTTACTTAACTCAGATAAAACTAAGGTTTTATTAACTGAACTGCAAGAGACAGGTTGGCTACATATATCCTAAATATGTTCAGCAAGGCCCAGTTCAACTGTAAAAAAAGGCGTTTCGTTTGATTCAGATCTCTCCCTTGATCCCTTTGTGTGATGTAACAACATCACACAAATTGCTTTCTTTCAGTTGTTTATTGCTAAACTTTTAAATATACTTTCTTTTCAAGAGTAAGAAAAAAAGTAACTGGTTATTGCAATTATTATATCAATGTTGGATTATACACTGAATGTAGTAGTAAATCTATAAAGAAACCTTAATTTATACTTGTAATACACTTTTGAACAATTAGGACAAAATGCAGCAGCTTAAGTAGTAATTGGAACTAGACCATTTGATCATGTCAGTCCTGTCGTCTCTACACTGCTTACCTGTTAAATTTTACATTGAATACAAAATACTTCTTGTAAAATATAAGTTCTACACAGACTGGCCCCACATTATCTGAGCATCAGCATCACTCTTCTGGTCTTCATTAACAATAACCAGTCCCACCATGCTCGAGTGCAGCAACTCCCTCCATTATTTAGTGGTTAGCAGATGAAGTGCCTCCAATAACTTAAATAAGAAACAAGTGGGCCGAAACGGGATTCAATGATTCAGTTAGTTGAACACAAACTGTGAAATACATAGAACAATTATATATTATTCTTTTTTTAAATTGTTTTCTTAATGCCAGATGGTTGGAATTTTGAAAGAAAAAGTTTTGTGACATGTCTCTATTTTTACAAAATTAAACAATTAAAAGATCTTCCTCCAAAAGTAGTGATTCCATATTTTTTGCCAGGGTCTTTTTAATACTGTAAATCTGGTGTTGTTAATACTATTGATTCTATAGGTAATTGATAAGCTTACCAATTATGAAACATGCTATTGTATAATAAATCAACATATTTTTTTCTGAAAAATAGAAAAGAAACAATAATTATGAAGTCCTACAAGCCATGTACCTGCTGGCTTTGTGACCAGATGAAAGATTAATGCTTTTTGTTTTAAAATGTGTGTGTCATGTAACTGCAGGAGAATGAGTTTTTTCACAGCATAATAATTATACAAAACCACATTTTGAACTTTACAACAGAGACAAAATGCCACTTAAAGTGTGTTAAACAATTATGATTGTTTTTATCTGCTAGCATTATTTATTGCCCTGACACTATTTCCATCAGATAATTAGAGCACTCAATACAAATCTATATGGCAGGATATATATACCCACGTACACAATATTTGTCTTAAGAATATAAATATACTGTATCTACAAAAATATCTTATTAATTAACAACGTCTTTAAGAGAAAAACAAAACTGGGAAAAGTGCATGAATGTATGACTTTAAATGCATGGAAGTATGTTTGTACATTATCTTCCAACATCACTTTGATTTTTGTCATTTTCAACATTTGCATTCACATATTTGAGGCATGCCCAACGCCTCGCAGAGCAAGGGAGCTTCAAGCAGAGGAAGAGTTACTTGTGACACATCAGCACACAACAATGTATGATAAAAAAACAGCAGCAGAGAAAGACACACACTCACACACACACACATACACACACACACTCACACACACACACACACACACACACACGCGCACGCACACACACACACACTATATGGGTGTCCTGTTCAAGTACATTCATGTCAAAGTCATCTGTGGTGATGGTGAAGTGAATACATTTGACATCTGAGTGTTACATAAAAGACAAAAATGTTCTCCCTATCAATTCTGTAATTCCACTAACTTGGCAGCTGTCATGAAGTGAAAGTTTATATAGCCTTAATATGTAAGTATATATAAACTTATAAACACTATTTTATAAGAAGAAAAACTAAAAAAGAACTGCTTAAACAATGCCATGATGTCTACCTTACAAAATGGATGTATAAAATCACATTTGTAGTCCAAGGTTTTATTGTATTTTTTCCCTTAAACTTTCATTGTTGGTGTTTTTTTAAACAGTATTCCAACCTTAATTCCAAGGTTGGGATGTTGTGTAAAACATAAACAAAAACAGAATGTGATGATTTGCAATCCTTTTCAATCCGTCTTCAATTGAATACACTACAAAGACAAGATATTTAATGTGCAAACTGATAAACTTTATTATTTTCTGCAAATATTCACTCATTTTGAATTTGATTCCTGTAACACATACCGAAAAAGTTGGGACAGGAGCAACAAATGACTGGGAAGGTTAAGGAATGTTCCATATGTGAACAGGTTAAATGGAAACAAGTAATGTAGGGATTTCATTGTCTATGGTCTGTAATATAATTAATCAGAGACTCTGGAGAAATCTCTGCAAGTAAGCAGCAAGGCTGAAAACCAACATTGAATGTTCGTGACCTTTGATCCCTCAAGTGGCACTGCATTAAAAACCAACATCATTCTATAACTTCATGTTACCACATGGCCTCAGGAACACTTCAGAAAACTATTATAAGTGAATACAGTTTGCCTTGTTTATCATGTCCTCTATTACCTTCTGGTACCTTCTCCTCTTTAATGCTTCACATTCTGCATCAGTGATTGTTAACAGAGTCTGTGCTCTTAATCAATAACTAACTACATTTTCTCCTTTCTCTTTGAGATTATGTTCTGCTACCAGCCCCACACACTCAGATGTTCCTCCACTTCAGCCTCACTCTACTGGTTTTCATTAACAGAAACCAGTCATCTTGGACTTGGACTTGGCCTGCCTTATGTTTCTTCCTTATGGTCAGGTTGACTATGTGTTTCAATAAGGCACTGTCGGTGGGTAGCACTGCTGCCTTGCAACAAGATGGTCCTAGATTTAATACTAGGGTGGTGCAGCCTGGGTCCTTTTTGTGTGGATTCTGCATGTTCTCACCGTGCATACATGGGTTTACTCCAAGTACTCCGGTTTCCTCCCGCATTCCAGAGACATGCATGTTAGGTCATTCTGTCACTCTAAATTGGCATCGATTCAAAGGTGTAATGGCCTGCCTGCCTAGCCAAAAAACCACTGCAGTGGTGCGACCAGCGACATCTACAGGGAATCTGACAGCCTGGTTGGTCAGGGTGATCAAGGCGATTACCGCACTTAACTTCTCTCTCTCTCTCAGCATTTCATGTGATAATGTAAATTGTTATTCTGTGTGTGTTCAAAATGTTTAATACATGTATATGTGTATTAAGAGAACAAGAACAAAGAGAGAAAGAGATTAGACCAAAAAAAGGATAATTGGAAGGAAAAATAAATAAAACAATAAGAAAGAAAATAAGGATGAACTGTCCCTCAACTGCCACTGCTTTCATAATCTCTCTAAATGAATATATGATCTTTCACCCTAACACAGCTCATAAAGTCAGCCTTTTCCTTTTCATGGCTCAATGCCACTTCATCTTAACTTCAGTCTGTTTTTGCTGTACCTTTTTTGTACCTTTACTGTAACTTAGAGCTTGAGCTGACTGAGTTCTTAGAAGGTCTCTTTACACAGAAAGCAATCAAATACATTTGCACCTAATCTTCACCTAACTGAACTTTGTCTAACTGAAACATACCTTTATTCTCTTGTTAGGTTTTTACCAACTTCCCAACCTTTGGGTGCCTTTCTCAAAAAGTATTCTTTATTTTCTAGATTCATTTTTCATTTGTTGTCTATTAATGGTGGGTCTCGGGCATACCAAAGCAGCAAAATGAAGATTCAGAGATTTTTGCTCTTGTGTTAATACCTTATCAAAGTTGAATCCCTCTCTGGAAAATCAATTTTCTTTGTTATTATTAAGTTTTACTCTGCCACACTTGTATGCCTGTTTCTGCCTGGAAATGGCAACAGAAAAAGAGAACAGCATGGTAATCTATGTATTTATTGGATTTGGTGCATCAAGAAGTTGGGAAGTATCTGATATCAATACTTTAGCTACAATGATATTGATTGTCCTGATGGTGCAACATATTAGGTGAAAATATTGAAAATAATTAAAAAGAGGATGAAAAGAGAGAATAGTGTTTTTATATACAAATATTGTGGATCTATATGTTATATATTATAATAAGCTATAAGTTTTAGAGAGAAAGATTAATCAGTTTAGGTCAATTTAAAATATTGTACCAAAGAGGACAATCCAGAAAATTTTGTTAAAACTGATATTTATTTAGGCAGGACTGGGCTTATCATCAACCTACATAAGAACTTCATACCAGTCTATGCATGGTGATGCAGACGACCTCTTATTCTACACAGCACACACACCAAGACGGTAGCTACAGCACACTACAATACACAAAACACAAGTATGTGTTAGGGCTCGCGCTGTGAACCCGTTCTTTGTTTTTCACCGCAGTATATTATTTTACCCCGATCGCTAGTGTTCTGTTTCCGCTTTCTCCCCACATCATTCATGGCATTTGTTTTAATTTACTGCGGCGATCTATTGGTTAGTTCCTTTCTGTCATGCACCGGTTTTTCATATCAGTTAATCAGTTTGGTTATATGAGCCAATCGATCACGTTTGTGTTCGCCGGCTCATTACCTTATTACTCGTTTGTGTTTTGTTACGTTATCAGTGTTCCCTCTGTTTGTACGCGCTTTGTTTTTGATTTGTTTTTACAGTCCTTTTCGGACTCCACCGTTCGGACTTTTCCACGGTAGCTTATGGCGCCCGGTAGGGGCTTCACCCCGGACCCATGGCTCGTGTGGCTCGCGTTTCGGTCCGCGGCCGGAGGGGTCGCCTCCGGATCTTGGCCGCTAGATGCCGCTATAAGATCGCTAACGGCACCGTGCACCGTAACCACGGTTGTACATGGCCATGTTTCTATCCCTGGCCATAAAGGGCAGTGCCCTGGATCTCCGGTCATTAATGGCTGTCCTTAGATCCCCGGCTCTGAAAGCCGTCCTTATCATTTCTCCCCCTTTTTGACTATTTATTTTCTTTTAGTTCAGACTGTTTTTGGTTTTCTTTTTCTTTAGTTATTTGGGCTTGTTCACGGTATCCCGGCTCCATAGGCTCTGTTGCCTGGACCCTGGCATCGAAGCCGTTTTGTGGACCCTCTGGCCTTTATGTTGTAACCGTGACCCCCTTTGCCGACTTGTGGACCCTCGTCGCTTCAGCCCGTTTGTGGACCCCTGGAACCTTATCACCCTTGAACTGGACTCTTCAGCTCACAGTGGACCTTCAGCGCCCAGGCAATTCGTGGACCCCCGGACCATCATGTGTGTAAGTCCCACAGCCACCACTGTAGGACTCTGGACTCTCGGCTAAAGCCCTCACCAGACTCGTATGTGGACCTATATTTTTACCTATGTTTTGTTTAATAAATGTTCCTTTGTTTTCTCCAATTCATTGTCTGTCTGTGGATACTGCATTCTGGGCTCCGATTCCAAGAACCTGATCCTGGGAATTTAGTGGGCCAGGAATGGTCTTGCGAGATCTTCGGGATGCCCGATCATAACAGCATGTGCTTACTTAACAGTATGAAACTAATCACATAGCTCACATAACCCACACATACACCTTAATATATCCGTGTTTTGTGTGACCATCAAACCTCATTGCATGCTGGAACCAAAGACATGTCTACCCCTGGGCTAATGGTGCTACAATATGTAGTCCATAGAGTTTTTATAAGATAAAATACTATATTGCTGTACATTTTGTTCTCTCAAATACACTTCATCTAATAATTTACAATCATTTTGAGTACTTTTTAAAATCCATTGTAGTAAAAATGCCTTCTGTCATCCATGTTATTTATGCACTATATAATAACTGTAGCAGTGTTTAAATTGAAAAAAAAAAACGTTATGGCTGATTATTATTTCCTTTTCCTTGCCAATCTTTGACAGTAGACAAACATTACTTTGTAGACATAAAAATAGGTTCTTAGTACCATGTTTTCATCTCAATATATATTACATGCGGATCTAAGTAGAATTACATTGCTACCTATAAAAATAGACAACGATGGAAGAATGGTCAGAGAGACAGGAGTAAGGAGAGAGACTAAATTAAGAAGAAAGTCAAAGTAATCAGTAATTAGTTTCTTGTGTTTGCTCTGGAAAAAAACAGAAATGGATGTAGAATGCTCCACTGAGGTAATGAACAAGACATGGCACAGGTAATGATGAGGGATCATGGATGTAAATGATTGCCAATGCTGATGATGGGCAACAAGGGAGATCCTCACAAGCCTCTCATTACAGCTGAAAGAAAGATAGATCGACAAGGTAAGGACAGTGACAAAAATAGAGGGCAGAAAAAAAGAGAGGGGACGAGAAAGGGCCAGATACAGAGGGAGCAGGAGGGGAATAAACGGATAATAAAGTGAGGGAGTGAAGGGAGAGGTGCGGCTGACTGGAAGGAGGATGGTGATGTATGCAAAGGTGTCAGCGGGTGGAAGATGCAGTACGCTCTTCCTCAGGGAGGCTATCTCCCACCCACTGAGTGCATGCTTCACACACACCCATAATGAAGTGCGCCGCTGACACACAATACAAATACACACATGCACAAGCACTCTTATCATCACACCTCAGCCTCTGTGGACTCCCGCTGGGCCCAAATTACACACCAGTGATGGCCTGCGTCTACATTCAATCACACTTTACCCTAATTGCACTGGCGTGCAACAGTATAGTGATTTGTTATTGTTGTTGTGGGCAATTCTGCTGGGAGTGATTTAAATAAAACAGTTGAAGCACAAGTTATTGAAATCTTTGGAGACCAACAGGAGGCCACTAGACCTATAGTAGAGAAATAACTGTCAACTTCAGGGTCTGCTCAGGATGTGTGTGATTGTGTGTGTTACTGTCTCAAATGAGTTTGTAAAGTGAAATTATTTGCAGAATGAGCATTAAAATGTGAGAAGAAATGAGGAGCAAAGAAAAATCAATGTAATAGCTCCCTGTGGATGTAGGGTAATAAGGATTACTTAAGTGAGCAGTGAAAAACTGTCAATGCAAAGTCTTACAGCAAGTCTGCTTAACTTGTGTTTATTCGTGTTGGTGTATATTTAGTTACTTGATGCTATAATAGAAACACTCAATAGATTTGCTAATATACACAACTAAAAGACAGAATGCAGTAGTTTCAGTTTCGTGCAAAAGTCATTGGAAAAATAGAAAAGATGTGAGTGGAAATGTGAGCTCGTGAAGGCAAATGTCAAGCATGTGCTGAGCATGTGAACTATTGTATTCATGTGATTTAGGTTCAGGTGTGAAATGACTATACAGGAAACTGTATGTTTTGTGTGTGTGTGTGTGTGTGTGTGTGTGTGTGTGTGTGTGTGTGTGTGTGTGTGTGTGTGTGTGTGTG